>JASANE010021894.1:0-56228 GCA_030248225.1 Trileptium ribeirensis
CTCTTCGTTCAGTTACGTATTGCTACTTTATAGTTTCTTAATAAATTTATTTTATTGTTGTTGTGTCTTGTTGTTTTACCATTTAAGGCCATCACGTCAATTACCACTGAAATAACCTTTGTGGTTGCTAAAGATAGCAATGAACTAAAAACTTACCACAATCCAAGTAGTCACAGTGCTCCAAATCCGCAAAATATTTATATTTAGGTTTTTTATAAGGATATATACTTAAAAACTGAGTCGATTTTATAGAAGCCTTAGAACCAAAAACATTGACATAAATATACCAGTTGCGTTTATGGGAATACCAGGTATTTAATGGTGTTAGCCATATAATTTCGTGGTTAATTACGCGTTGTGGCGTACGTTTTACTAGTTCGACGGTTGTTGGAATTTCGTCACTTGCTGACACTTTGTAGGTTATGGTATATCAATGAATCTTTGAGATCTGAGATTGAAACCATATTGCGAAACATGTATATATATTATATACAAGACAACGCTTCAGTATAACACAAACGAGCTGCTTCGTTGGGACCGCTGGGTTTGGATTGATTTCCTAGACCCTAGCTATGGGTTATCATGATAAACTGTCCTATTTTAAATTTCTCTTCAATTATAAAATATTCTGACATTCCTTACAATGATGCGATAAACAACAACAACTTTATCCAACGTTTATGTTATAAAGGACCCCCATGTGAAAGATTTATCCACCCTGAGCATCTCTTCCACCATCAATTATATGGTGTCTTGGACACCATGGTGTTTCTGGTGGTATTTTCAGATAGTATACATAGGTAATGTTATGTCGATAATAGTATGGTGTAGCCTACACCATAAAATTTATATAGTGTTAGCTACACCATACTGTTATTCACACGCAGCATATAATGGGTTTGTGTATGGTGTCTTTGACACCGTCAGTAAAAATAATAGGTAGATTAAGACACTATAGCTACGGAGATGGTGTCTCATACACCATCTATTGCATTATATAGTGTAGGTATATACCGTATACCACCAGATGGTGTGGTCTAGACCATGGGGACAAAACTTTATATCGTAAATGCCGCATTATTAGTTAATAGTTATGCGCTTTAACTGATATTTGCAATTTCGCATATTTAGCCATTTGATAGAGCCTAACACTTGTCTAGCAGCCATGGCAGAATGATTTTTATTATTCGGTACAAGTTTTTATTGAACGGCGCAAAAAATATATTTAAGGATTTATGCACAACATAAAAGTGAAATGAATTATACTACACATGTCTGGTTAAACTAGAATAGTTTGAAATGTCCACTTACATCTGATCAGGTGTTTCGGCTGCGTTTTCAAATTTTGTTGTAGATTGTTTTTACATAACTCCCATCTCTTAAATTTAGCACTACATGGTACCCTGCCCAAATATTCTGGTATTATCAATAGGCCAAATATCAATAATTCGTGCAGTCAAAGTTATGCTTTAGGCTACTTTAGATGATATTTTTGCATTAAAGTTTTGTTGCTGTTTTTAAACATTTTAGAGCTGTATATTTTAACATACGGTTTCAAGCTAACTCAGCACCTCGAAATGTACATATTGTCATAAATACATTAACTATGTACTAAATGTATATGGGATGTGCATAACAGTTCTGTGTAATAAGGCTGGATTTATCGGTAATAAACCATGTTCTTCTTGTTATCAAACGGGAATTAAGCTGCACTGTCCAATTATGGAAAATTAAAACTAGTATTGTGAAGATTGATTGAACTGTGAAGCTTTAATTCACGTTTATTTTACTTGCAATTGGGACCATATGTAAATGCATGCAGTACGCAATGTTTGTACTGCTCAAAACTGAATGTTAAAATATACGGTTTTCAGCTTTGTAAGTATTTAGTGCTGCACATTTCTACATTGTCTTTTCTGAGTTTTGGTAAAACGACGATTAAAACCTTCGCCGTTGAATTATCAATATACCCAGCGAGTATTAAGGCAAGTGATTGTTGCAATTTTGGACATTCATTCATGAGTTCCCTCAATGTCTACATTGCCCTTTCTGAGTTTTCACGCAACGAAGATTAAAACCTGCGCCGTTCACTTATCGATATACCCAACGAGTATTAAGGCAAGTGATTGTTACAATTTTGGACATTCATTCATGAGTTCCCTCAGTGTCTAGATTGCCCTTTCTGAGTTTTCACGCAACGAAGATTAAAACCTGCGCCGTTCACTTATCGATATACCCAACGAGTATTAAGGCAAGTGATTGTTACAATTTTGGACATTCATTCATGAGTTCCCTCAGTGTCTAGATTGCCCTTTCTGAGTTTTCACGCAACGAAGATTAAAACCTGCGCCGTTCACTTATCGATATACCCAACGAGTATTAAGGCAAGTGATTGTTACAATTTTGGACATTCATTCATGAGTTCCCTCAGTGTCTAGATTGCCCTTTCTGAGTTTTCACGCAACGAAGATTAAAACCTGCGCCGTTCACTTATCGATATACCCAACGAGTATTAAGACAAGTGATTGTTACAATTTTGGACATTCATTCATGAGTTCCCTCAGTGTCTAGATTGCCCTTTCTGAGTTTTCACGCAACGAAGATTAAAACCTGCGCCGTTCACTTATCGATATACCCAACGACTATTAAGGCAAGTGATTGTTACAATTTTGCACATGCATTCATGAGTTCCCTCAATGTCTACATTGCCCTTTCTGAGTTTTCACGCAACGAAGATTAAAACCTGCGCCGTTCACTTATCGATATACCCAACGACTATTAAGGCAAGTGATTGTTACAATTTTGGACATTCATTCATGAGTTCCCTCAGTGTCTACATTGAACTTTCTGAGTTTTCACGCAACGAAGATTAAAACCTGCGCCGTTCACTTATCGATATACCCAACGAGTATTAAGGCAAGTGATTGTTACAATTTTGGACATTCATTCATTAGTTCCCTCAATGTCTACATTGAACTTTCTGAGTTTTCACGCAACGAAGATTAAAACCTGCGCCGTTCACTTATCGATATACCCAACGACTATTAAGGCAAGTGATTGTTACAATTTTGCACATGCATTCATGAGTTCCCTCAATGTCTACATTGCCCTTTCTGAGTTTTCACGCAACGAAGATTAAAACCTGCGCCGTTCACTTATCGATATACCCAACGACTATTAAGGCAAGTGATTGTTACAATTTTGGACATTCATTCATGAGTTCCCTCAGTGTCTAGATTGCCCTTTCTGAGTTTTCACGCAACGAAGATTAAAACCTGCGCCGTTCACTTATCGATATACCCAACGACTATTAAGGCAAGTGATTGTTACAATTTTGGACATTCATTCATTACTTCCCTCAATGTCTACATTGCCCTTTCTGAGTTTTCACGCAACGAAGATTAAAACCCGCGCCGTTCACTTATCGATATACCCAACGAGTATTAAGGCAAGTGATTGTTACAATTTTGGACATTCATTCATTAGTTCCCTCAATGTCTACATTGAACTTTCTGAGTTTTCACGCAACGAAGATTAAAACCTGCGCCGTTCACTTATCGATATACCCAACGACTATTAAGGCAAGTGATTGTTACAATTTTGGACATTCATTCATGAGTTCCCTCAGTGTCTACATATCTAACTTTTCTGAGTTTTCACGAAATGAAGATTAAAACCTGCGCCGTTCACTTATCGATATACCCAACGAGTATTAAGGCAAGTGATTGTTACAATTTTGGACATTCATTCATTAGTTCCCTCAATGTCTACATTGCCCTTTCTGAGTTTTCACGCAACGAAGATTAAAACCTGCGCCGTTCACTTATCGATATACCCAACGACTATTAAGGCAAGTGATTGTTACAATTTTGGACATTCATTCATTAGTTCCCTCAATGTCTACATTGCCCTTTCTGAGTTTTCACGCAACGAAGATTAAAACCTGCGCCGTTCACTTATCGATATACCCAACGACTATTAAGGCAAGTGATTGTTACAATTTTGCACATGCATTCATGAGTTCCCTCAATGTCTACATTGCCCTTTCTGAGTTTTCACGCAACGAAGATTAAAACCTGCGCCGTTCACTTATCGATATACCCAACGAGTATTAAGGCAAGTGATTGTTACAATTTTGGACATTCATTCATTAGTTCCCTCAATGTCTACATTGCCCTTTCTGAGTTTTCACGCAACGAAGATTAAAACCTGCGCCGTTCACTTATCGATATACCCAACGAGTATTAAGGCAAGTGATTGTTACAATTTTGGACATTCATTCATTAGTTCCCTCAATGTCTACATTGAACTTTCTGAGTTTTCACGCAACGAAGATTAAAACCTGCGCCGTTCACTTATCGATATACCCAACGACTATTAAGGCAAGTGATTGTTACAATTTTGGACATTCATTCATGAGTTCCCTCAGTGTCTACATTGAACTTTCTGAGTTTTCACGCAACGAAGATTAAAACCTGCGCCGTTCACTTATCGATATACCCAACGAGTATTAAGGCAAGTGATTGTTACAATTTTGGACATTCATTCATTAGTTCCCTCAATGTCTACATTGCCCTTTCTGAGTTTTCACGCAACGAAGATTAAAACCTGCGCCGTTCACTTATCGATATACCCAACGACTATTAAGGCAAGTGATTGTTACAATTTTGGACATTCATTCATTAGTTCCCTCAATGTCTACATTGCCCTTTCTGAGTTTTCACCCAACGAAGATTAAAACCGCGCCGTTTACTTTATCCATAATCCCAATGGTTCAAGGCAAGTGATTGTTACAATTTTGCACATGCATTCATGAGTTCCCTCAATGTCTACATTGCCCTTTCTGAGTTTTCATGCAACGAAGATTAAAACCTGCGCCGTTCACTTATCGATATACCCAACGACTATTAAGGCAAGTGATTGTTAGAATTTTGGACATTCCATTGATCTAGTTCCCACAGTGTCTACATTGAACTTTCTGGAGTTTTCACGCAAACGAAAGATTAAAACCTGTGCTGTTCACTTATCGATATACCCAACGAGTATTAAGGCAAGTGATTGTTACAATTTTGGACATTCATTCATTAGTTCCCTCAATGTCTACATTGCCCTTTCTGAGTTTTCACGCAACGAAGATTAAAACCTGCGCCGTTCACTTATCCATATACCCAACTACTATTAAGGCAAGTGATTGTTACAATTTTGGACATTCATTCATCAGTTCCCTCAACGTCTACATTGCCCTTTCTGAGTTTTCACGCAACGAAGATTAAAACCTGCGCCGTTCACTTATCGATATACCCAACGACTATTAAGGCAAGTGATTGTTACAATTTTGCACATGCATTCATGAGTTCCCTCAATGTCTACATTGCCCTTTCTGAAAATTTTTTTCACGCAACCAAAATTAAAACCTGCGCCGTTCACTTATTGATATACCCAACGACTATTAAGGGCAAGTGATTGTTAACAATTTTGGACATTCATTCATGAGTTCCCTCAGTGTCTACATTGAACTTTCCTGAGTTTTCACGCAACGAAGATTAAAACCTGCGCCGTTCACTTATCGATATACCCAACGAGTATTAAGGCAAGTGATTGTTAGAATTTCTGAACATTCATTCATTACTTCCCTCAATGTCTACATTGCCCTTTCTGAGTTTTGATGAAACGAAGATTAAAACCTTCGCCGTTCACTTATCAATATACCCAGCGAGTATTAAGGCAAGTGATTGTTACAATTTTGGACATTCATTCATTAGTTCCCTCAATGTCTACATTGCCCTTTCTGAGTTTTCACGCAACGAAGATTAAAACCTGCGCCGTTCACTTATCGATATACCCAACGACTATTAAGGCAAGTGATTGTTACAATTTTGGACATTCATTCATGAGTTCCCTCAGTGTCTACATTGAACTTTCTGAGTTTTCACGCAACGAAGATTAAAACCTGCGCCGTTCACTTATCGATATACCCAACGACTATTAAGGCAAGTGATTGTTACAATTTTGCACATGCATTCATGAGTTCCCTCAATGTCTACATTGCCCTTTCTGAGTTTTCACGCAACGAAGATTAAAACCTGCGCCGTTCACTTATCGATATACCCAACGACTATTAAGGCAAGTGATTGTTACAATTTTGGACATTCATTCATGAGTTCCCTCAGTGTCTAGATTGCCCTTTCTGAGTTTTCACGCAACGAAGATTAAAACCTGCGCCGTTCACTTATCGATATACCCAACGAGTATTAAGGCAAGTGATTGTTACAATTTTGGACATTCATTCATTACTTCCCTCAATGTCTACATTGCAGTTTCTGAGTTTTCACGCAACGAAGATTAAAACCTGCGCCGTTCACTTATCGATATACCCAACGACTATTAAGGCAAGTGATTGTTACAATTTTGGACATTCATTCATGAGTTCCCTCAGTGTCTACATTGAACTTTCTGAGTTTTCACGCAACGAAGATTAAAACCTGCGCCGTTCACTTATCGATATACCCAACGAGTATTAAGGCAAGTGATTGTTACAATTTTGGACATTCATTCATTAGTTCCCTCAATGTCTACATTGCCCTTTCTGAGTTTTCACGCAACGAAGATTAAAACCTGCGCCGTTCACTTATCGATATACCCAACGACTATTAAGGCAAGTGATTGTTACAATTTTGGACATTCATTCATTAGTTCCCTCAATGTCTACGAGGAAATATCGATGTTTCAAACAAGTGAAAATTTGAAACATTTAACCCGTATAACAGCAATGTTATCATAGCATTACTGTTTCATTAACATTGTTCTAAATTCCACCCAGACCCGACATCCAAAGTAGTCATCGATAATGTCTTTCGGTAACTTTTTGTCTTAAACCTCTTCACAAGTGGCAGCAATCTCATTGAAGGATCGGTATCTTTTCAACTCAAATATTTCTATTAATTGTCTAAAAGACAATAGCAACTATTCACTAATTATTACCTTGTGCTTGAGGCGTATAATCAACTTGATTTATAACAGTATATGTAGTATATATATTATTTAAAATATTATATTTTAAATGTGACGAGAATCTGGTATTTTCAAACGTGTGAAATGTTCGCTTGAAAGGAAATTATTTTCAAAAATCGGAAAATTTCTATTCGACTTCGCGGACAAGTATTTAATGGATTGTTCAAAACTGGTTACGCTAACTTTCAGGTTACTAGGGTGGCCAATCGTGAATAAACTTTATTGATTGATTGATGAAAGTATTAGGCCCGACTGTAATATCTCACTACGCTAGCGTATATAGCGTAGCTAAACGCGGTGTGATCGGAGCCTGTGGTGTAGTGGTAGCGCGTTAATCTTGCAAGCTGGAGGCACGGGTTCGAATTCCGGCTGGTTCAAAGCATGATTTCTCGTGCATCCCTTTCACGACTTAACCTGATACTTGGCCATTGTCATGGCATTGATTTGGTTTTAAATTCAGGTAAAAATCTTCGGGGTATTTCATTCATCAAGGCGTAGTGAGGCTTGTAGTGATGACACCGCCTTGACCAGACAATAAAGCATGCGAAACGTCATGAGTTGTCACGTGTTTGTAACAATTCAGAAAACCTTTGAAACCTTACAGATGATAATTTGAACTGTATAGAATTAAAGTTATTTTAATAAATAAAACTTTTATGTACAAAACAATAAAAAAATTTTGTTGATTTATGGGCCAATGTGAACTTAAAGGCCGAAGTATAATGTATGCCATGCCGTTCTCAATATAATAAGCCTTAGTCTTAGCCTAAGCTAAGGTCACTATATGAGCCATGTACTATTAAGCCTAAGCCTAAGTCGGTGGACTACAGGTATAGGTCCGCGACATGTGAGTTTGACTACTTTGGCGGTGATATACGTTTTTAGCTTACTGCGAAATCAAGTTGACCCATGCATTGAATAAAATTTTAACAGAAGGAGGAAGCGTGTTTACTCCTGTTGGCTAACACCAAAACCTCCTACACTGCAAAATACAATGTTTACCAATGGGTTTAGCCTAAATAACATTCGGAATCAGGCTTTATTAGTTGAAAAATGGGTCCCGGACATAACACCGCTTGTGGCACATATATGTGTCGCCGTGAATTAAATCGCCCTGATGGCTTGTCGAGGCATCCTTGACGATTTTCCCGAAGCATTATATCATATCTTTGTGGTTGACCCAACAACACCAGCGAAATATCTCTAGTTTTAATTATTATTCATTTCTAGCACTCCATATTAGATGAAAATGGTGTACCCACATTCCAATTTTACATTAGTCTAAAACTTTCATAACTGCCATTTGCATAATAAACTGCATTGTATTCAAATTCAAAATTTTATTCAGTTCCTATGGTACATACGCGACTTTACATTTACTGCAGTGTTCTGCTTCTGAAACGCGTTCATACGACTCGAGAATGAGAAATCAATAATTGTCGTGCCCACAGCATGCCTACTAGCGTTAGCAGAACATTGCCACACATGTTTATAATAAAATAGAAAATTCACATAAGGAAATGAATAACGTAACGGCAGAAAGGGGGGTAAGACCTCGCCTCTTACATCTGCCTATATATCAGTATAATATAATACGTTTGATCGACAAAACAATTTATAGTGTAATCATGTTAAATATAACAATTTTGATAAGGAAACATTGATACAAATTATTATGGTTGAGTGAAATAGAAACGGAAGGGAGGGGGTAGACATACGCACTAACATTTGTTTAAAGGTTTCTACTAAATTTTAGAAACTGGCCCAAATCTGCGTTGGTCACGTAAGCCGAAAACTTGTATATTTGTAAATACCTATATATTTGGAACGACCTATTCTAAACGCCAAATACCAATACTTATCTACGTTGTAATATATATATATATTTGTATATACATACATCCCTAGCTAAGACTAGAGGACAGGGCTCCCCTCCGCGCTACGATGAACAATGACTGTAACGTTCATTTTTCAATTCATATGCAAAAAATTTGGCGACCCCTTGAAATTCCTGCAATCCTATGGGTTACATACGCTGGCTATGAACTGCAATATGAATGTATTGCAATGCTATTTTCTTGTTAATCCATAAGTTTGGAATTGCATTTGCAATTTTACCGATTGCGGCTGCAATAAAGCAATCTCATAACCGGTTCCCAAATGTCTAATAAATTGAATGTCGGAACAAAAGTGTGGATTCCAAATTTTGATACAATAAATCAATTTTAATTGGTATATTTTAAATTCTGGTATTAAGTATTGACAATCATTAATATGTCAACTCTCTGTAACACGTCTATGGATATGCGGCTTTGAAGCGGAGACCTTAAGCTTAGGTGAGGGGGTGAGATAGTATTGGTGCATCCCCCGTAACAATTATATAACTTTGTATTAGATTATATTTTCTAATATTACACAACTTCAATGCAATTTGACCATCTTATAGGAAAATTAAATCCTAATTTCGTACCCTTCCCCTGGATATGCTCCATTGCCCGTACTGGGTGTTACATGTGTTCCTTTGTGTGTATCATAAGTTAACAAAGCTAAGTATATACACATTCATATGTATTTCTGTATATATAAGTAGCATTAGATACTGCAAATACATTTAACAGCTTTTCCTTTAATGTATTCATTGATTGTATTACATATTTTAAATCAATTATTATACAGTTTGCATCTAATTAATACAACCCGATACTCAACTCTGATTAAAGAGACGATACTATATTAGTAAATACTTGGTGTTTTACCATAATCACAAGTGCCGAATTTAAAAGTCGAAATATATGAAGTTTGTGCTGTCAAAATCTGTAATTTATGGTCGGGAATTGGTTTTGTTCAAGTTTAGTTCCTATATAATGCCATAAGTGCTATAAGTAAAGATTACGTTCTCTAAACGGTCGGGCAGCCAATTGAAACCAATCCACCCTCTCTAGGACCGCGTAAATCATAGAGAATTATGTTCAAAATTAGAAAACCATAAGCAAAAATTGGGAAAAATTATACAAATCCACCCTCTCTAGGACCGCGTAAATCATAGAGAATTATGTTCAAAATTAGAAAACCATAAGCAAAAATTGGGAAAAATTATACAAATCCACCCTCTCTAGGACCGCGTAAATCATAGAGAATTATGTTCACAATTAGAAAACCATAAGCAAAAATTGGGAAAAATTATATAAATCCACCCTCTCTAGGACCGCGTAAATCATAGAGAAATATGTTCAAAATTAGAAAACCATAAACAAAAATTGGGAAAAATTATACATGCCTCCATAACCCCACGAATGTTGGGCACCGTTGTATTTGGTACAAAAATTCATTCAAATAATTTAATATTTGGTTTTAAAATGGTGAAACTTTGAATTTTGTCCAAGAATAATTTATTAAGATATAAAAGGGTACAAAATCGTACAAATGGATTCCTGTCGTCATTAAATGATTTTTGCTATTGACGACATCCAGAATCGAACAGAAAATCAAAATTGTGAGAGTATACCTATTAATTGACCAATATGCCTACCAGATCCGGGTGGTCTCAATCTGGGCTCGAGGCCTAAGTCAACTATACCTACACGGCTGTTTGGGTACAACAAAAATATATTGATTCACAGTTTAAATATATCATAAAAACGAATATACAATCGAATTAGTAAGAAAATAAGCAAGGTATATTCCACTTTCGGCTGATTAACGGGTTTTATCACAAATGTCAATACGATCAATTTAAGATCAACTTCTGTCAGTATTTACTCATGCTGTATCACTAATACACGTAACGATAGCGAAACGAAGCGCTTCAGATGACAAAGTCCCAATTACAGAAGATACTCCAAAACAGTAAACTGTATATAACTGATTCGAAGCCGATAATTATGCAAAGAACATAAACTTTTTAGATGAAGTTAGTCAAGCGGCACACTTTTGTTATCTTGTCTAAAATTATTTGGCGATATATCGTTTTATCATTAAAAAAACTTGTATAAGCACTATTGAATCAAAACCAATGCAATGCCAACTGCAAATTTCACACGTGAAGTATAATTTCATAATAATTTTCCACCTGATTATCTACAATTTTGCATAACGTTATACAACAGTGCTAGAAGCGATGTGGAGTCTCTCCTGTGGAGTACGTTTGCACGTGCGTTGTTGTTCGCTCGCTTTGTGAAGTACCTTAAGAGAGCCGAGCAGTACGCCTCAAACTGCATAGTGTTGCCAACTGCAAATTTCACACGTGAAGTATAATTTTATAATAATTTTCCACCTGATTCTATGCAATTTTGCATAACATTATACAACAGTGCTAGAAGCAATGTGGAGTCTTTCCTGTGGCGTCAGTTTGCACGTGCGTTGTTGTTCGCTCGCTTTGTGAAGTACCTTAAGAGAGCCGAGCAGTAGGCCTCAAACTGCACAGTGTTTAGTGTATGAAGCCCACAGACAAACCGAACCAATTTCAATTCACCGCTGCGGTAAAAGTTGTTTAACATGTACGAAATACAAATTAATTCATGTAGTATGAGTGGATTCATGCGTATAACTAAAAACGGCAATACTTTTGTTCAGCCGCAAATTTCAAATAATGCGCTGTGAAGGAACAAACTGTTGAGTCCTATGAGGTTCATATTCTTCAAAAAACACTCCTTTACATCCCCGTATCGAGAATAAATGTGATAATCATTGCATTGATATAAATAGGGTACGGACGATCGTAGGCATCAGTAAATACACTTTTAGATTCCTTGATCCAAGAAGAAATGCCGTATTTATTGTATAGGATATGATCAATAAATATATTATTAATTGATCTAAATTCCAAATCAGTTTACGTCAATTTTGGTCACAGCATCAGCATGTGGTCCATAAAAACGGAAATATGCAAGTATAGAATAGAAAGACCTAAATTTTGCGTTCAAATAGAAATCATTTATGAATTTATTATTAATAAATTCACATAATTTTATGAAATATTTCCATGAAATCGCTTAATTGGTAATTATATATTATAACACGGTGACCAATATGAAACGAGGCTAAATATATTATAGCAAAATTATATAAATTTGTAGAATTATGGAAATTTATAATAATATTTATATTAGTATTTATAATAGATTATAATTTATAAAATATTGTATATTATTTAAAATATATATTTGCAATATTATAGTTTTATCTAACTAGATTGATAGGTTTGCTATTTTTAGTAACCGACAGCTTACTATATTTTTCATTTTCTCCGTATAGAATATTCTAGAATTAATATTGTTAAAGGTGTGTTTACACGTTCAAACTTTTTGCTCAAATTTTGGTTTAAAATTTGTAGGCATCTTTTTTGCATTTCTGGTAAGTTTGAATGTGTGAACACTGTTCAAACTTTTTAAGGATATTCCTGTGACCAATCATCGACGAGATGCAGTACCTGAAAAAAGTTTGAGCTCAAATTTTGATATGAAATTTTGAAACCTCGCAAATTTTCTTTATAAATCACATTCAAATTGTGAGCTCAAATTTGAGCAAAAAGTTTGAACGTGTGAACGCAACTTTAAATAGAGCTAATTCAATGTTGAACCATAGGGAAATTTTTTTTAATTTGAGCTAGGAATTTTTGCTATAAAAACTAAGCTATAAGTTAGCGAAAATGAATTTAAATGTTACATTTTTGGTAAGTTTTGACAGATATTGAGTTTGTCCATCATCACAATTTTTAAAATAGGGCCATAATTTACAATAATATGGTCCATGAAAATGAATTGATCAAGTATTGACATAAGTGACATTTTACAAAAATACATTTTAGCTCCATCATCACAATTTTTAAAATAGGGCCATAATTTACAATAATATGGTCCATGAAAATGAATTGATCAAGTATTGACATAAGTGACATTTTACAAAAATACATTTTAGCTCCATCATCACAATTTTTAAAATAGGGCCATAATTTACAATAATATGGTCCATGAAAATGAATTGATCAAGTATTGACATAAGTGACATTTTACAAAAATACATTTTAGCTCCATCATCACAATTTTTAAAATAGGGCCATAATTTACAATAATATGGTCCATGAAAATGAATTGATCAAGTATTGACATAAGTGACATTTTACAAAAATACATTTTAGCTCCATCATCACAATTTTTAAAATAGGGCATAAATTACAATAATATGGTCCATGAAAATGAATTGATCAAGTATTGACATTTTACACAAAAATACATTTTAACCTTTTCACACATACATTCACACATTCATAACTGAGTACACATTCGAGTATATCGTACAGCGTGTGCTTGTCATTCGGTCGCGTTGTGCGGTTCCTTAATGAACTGAGCAACAACTCCAAGCGTAGAGACTAAAGCACAACGCTGGCACGTGCCCTAACAATCCAGGTTCAGTCCGCCGTTGCGACAAATGTTTGTTCAAAATTATACTAAAAGCACATTAATTTATCCGGGAAAGACTTGAATTCTGATAAGATCAAAATAATTCTTAAAGCTTGCATTGAAAGCGTTTTTTAAAGTATATATTATGCAAAAAGTACTATTGCAAAACGAATGTCAAAACGTTCGGAAACTGTAAAAACTTCTGGAATTTACCGAAATTTCGCTACATAACGCTTCATTGTTTATTTTACTTAAGAAAGTCATAGAGTGTTAATAGGAACATATTGCATTACTTTAAAATTCTACAATTTTACTCTGGATCGCCATATTTTTCTTTAGCTTACATTTGGTACAATATAATGGTTTCATAGCTTAATATAAACTATAATTAAATAGCGTTTCAATTAAAATTTCAATTAAATACACGTTATTTATTTTCATGATTTTGATGTGGAACATCGCTTTTTACAAATGATTTCTTATATGGATTTAGGATATTCTGAATGCAAGTATAACGACTTTATGCTACGGAAAGTATTCTTACCTATAGTGCGGAAACGGTGGAAACTGTAAGTACTTACGTACTATATTGGTTCCGATACAATTTTTACCAAGAGTTCGGCATGGATTCAACCTAGTATCAGCAATCCCTGAATGTAAGTATCCGGAATCCAGGCACACTGGGGCAAGGGGTATGTTTTAGATCCCTAAAACTGGCGGGGCTCACTTAGAATGTCAACTGGACTAGGTAGCAGACTTAAAATTCGTTCAAATTCACTCGTGAGAAATTCATCGTTCTGCGTGATAATCCACACGATGAAAACTCTTCATTCTTAAATTTTAATTTAATGCTAACGGTAGTGATACTTGTAAATAACACACATATTTTTCCAAAAGTAAATACAGACATGGGCGGCGATCACTAAATGGAGATGAGAATTATTTTTGTTTAGTTCTTATTCACAGATCTTGATTTCTGAGGGAATGCAACCCCTCACCCGCTCCTCGGAATCGCAGCCCATGAATACAGAATTAGAACTATATATCGACAAAAATAGTAACATCTATTAAAAACTTATGGCATATCTTCGTTTAATAATACAGAAATAGAACTAAAAAATTTAAAATAAAATAAGTTCGAAATTGATATTAACAAAATATTTTACAAGTTATTGAGTGACAAATATTCCTCTCAACAAAGCCTGAAATGTGTTTCTAATAAAGTGTTCGCAGTCAGGGCTAGAAGTATGTCACAATCACTTTCTCAGATGCTTCTAAGAAACAGTTTTGTCTTTTAACGGTAGGGCGAATTATTAAAGCACAATTATTAAAATTAGGTTCCACAATGGGAGTTAGCTATATCGAAAAAATCATTATGCGCGACTAAACTTAAAATGACTTTGCTGACCATGCTATTTTGTTTTTTTTTGTAAAAAATTTTATAACCGAACATTTTCTTGTCGGTCAGAAAATGCTACTTTTTGTTCGCGAATATCAAATATGTTTGCGAACGAAATTTTGTCGGATTTGTATTAACAAAGGGCTTGTTCCCGAACCGTAATTGATAAATAATATGAACGTCCCGTTTATGACGTCACAGTTTCATTAAATTTGTTCCCGAACAGAAGCGAATCCTGTTTCGACGCTATGAAATCTTACGGAATTGTCATAACCCGAATAAAAAACTTTAAGTCTGCGCTAGCATTGAATCGAATCGAATATCATATTTGTTTTGTAACAGTGGATGTGGATTCGATATCGGGAATTGCAAAATAGGATGGTTAGCGAGGTCACTTTAAGTTTACTCGCGCATTAGTATTTTGTGAAACTTATACGAATTAACAGGGGCATGCTATTTTTGGAAGCAAACTGAGGCCTAAATTGAGCCTGAATTTGTATACATTTGTCAAAAATTTGGCGGTGTTTTCAAAAATCGAGCCAAGGCCGCTTCTCTCGCTTTCCATTAAAAAAGTTACATCCGCTTGAGGATCAATTATACTGAAAATTTACATATTTAGTTCTTGTAAAAGCAACATGTGGCTTTGTCACAACAGCACGTACTTTGTAATATAAAACTAATGTTGTTTATATATCACTTAAGAAAACAAACAGAAAACTAGAAACTACATTACTAGCAACAGTGACTGGGTTGCAGGGACACTACTTAGCTTCTTTGCGATTTTTGTTCATTAATGACAAATGACAGCGCGTTTCTGGGACTACATTACTAGCAACAGTGACTAGGTTGCGGGGACACTACTTGGCTTCTTATCGATTTTCGTTCATTAATGACAAATGACAGCGCATTTCTGGGACTACATTACTAGCAACAGTGACTGGGTTGCGGGGACACTACTTAACTTCTTAGCGATTTTCGTTCATTAATGACAAATGACAGCGCGTTTCTGGGACTACATTACTAGCAACAGTTACTGGGTTGCGGGGACACTACTTGGCTTCTTATCGATTTTCGTTCATTAATGACAAATGACAGCGCATTTCTGGGACTACATTACTAGCAACAGTGACTGGGTTGCGGGGACACTACTTAACTTCTTAGCGATTTTCGTTCATTAATGACAAATGACAGCGCGTTTCTGGGACTACATTACTAGCAACAGTGACTGGGTTGCGGGGACACTACTTGGCTTCTTATCGATTTTCGTTCATTAATGACAAATGACAGCGCATTTTTGGGACTACATTACTAGCAACAGTGACTGGGTTGCGGGGACACTACTTAACTTCTTAGCGATTTTCGTTCATTAATGACAAATGACAGCGCGTTTCTGGGACTACATTACTAGCAACAGTGACTGGGTTGCGGGGGCACAACTTAACTTCTTAGCGATTTTCGTTCATTAATGACAAATGACAGCGCGTTTCTGGGACTACATTACTAGCAACAGTGACTGGGTTGCGGGGACGCTACTTAACTTCTTAGCGATTTTCGTTCATTAATAATAAATGACAGCGCGTATCTGGGTATCATATCTGTTTCTATTACCGACTGTGTGAGACAAGCTCCGTCTTTGGATCGGGTTCTATTACGGACTGTGTGAGACACGCTCCGTCTGTGGATCGGGTTCTATTATGGACTGTGTGAAACAAGCTCCGTCTGTGGATCGGGTTCTATTACGGACTGTGTGAGACAAGCTCCGTCTTTGGATCGGTTTCTATTATGGACTGTGTGAGACACGCTCCGTCTGTGGATCGGGTTCTATTATGGACTGTGTGAAACAAGCTCCTTCTGTGGATCGGGTTCTATTACGGACTGTGTGAGACAAGCTCCGCCTGTGGATTGGTTTCTATTATGGACTGTGTAAGACAAGCTCCATTTGTCGATCGGGTTCTATTACGGACCGTGTGAGACAAGCTCCGTCTGTGGATTGGGTTCTATTACGGACTGTGTGAGACAAGCTCCATTTGTGGATCTGTTTATATTACGGACTGTGAAAGACAAACTCCCTCTGTGGCAGAAATAGTTTTGAACTTCATCGTTTAAAATCGAGCTTTAGTCAAACCATTACAATTTTAAGGATTTGGTTTCGGTGGTGTATATTAAGTGTTTGCTGTATTTTAGGCAAATTAATGAAAAAATGTCAATTAAACTTCGGCTGAAATGCTTAAATGTCAACTCTTTTGTCAACAGTGAAAAGTATCGAAAAATTATGAAATTTAAACCGAATTGGGCCTAAGCGAATCTATATAGCACAAACTGAAGAAACTAGAATTAACACTACACTAGTTTATTGCTGTATATTCATATATTCAGTATGCTGTCATAATTTCAAAAACTAAAGTTTTCATCCTACATGCTACTTGGTGATATACAAAATGACCAATGTAACGTTCATTGGCGGACGCGAAATACATTCTATGCTTTTCTGGATATTCATATATTCAGTATGCTGTCATAATTTCAAAAATTAAAGTTTTCATCCTACATGCTAATTGGTGATATACAATATGACCAATGTAACGTTCATTGGCGGACGCGAAATACATTCTATGCTTTTCTGGATATTCATATATTCAGTATGCTGTCATAATTTCAAAAATTAAAGTTTTCATCCTACATACTACTTGGTGATATACAGAATGACCAATGTAACGTTCATTGGCGGACGCGAAATACATTCTATGCTTTTCTGGATATTCATATATTCAGTATGCTGTCATAATTTCAAAAATTAAAGTTTTCATCCTACATACTACTTGGTGATATACAAAATGACCAATGTAACGTTCATTGGCGGACGCGAAATACATTCTATGCTTTTCTGGATATTCATATATTCAGTATGCTGTCATAGTTTCAAAAATTAAAGTTTTCATCCTACATGCTACTTGGTGATATACAAAATGACCAATGTAACGTTCATTGGCGGACGCGAAATACATTCTATGCTTTTCTGGATATTCATATATTCAGTATGCTGTCATAGTTTCAAAAATTAAAGTTTTCATCCTACATGCTACTTGGTGATATACAAAATGACCAATGTAACGTTCATTGGCGGACGCGAAATACATTCTATGCTTTTCTGGATATTCATATATTCAGTATGCTGTCATAATTTCAAAAATTAAAGTTTTCATCCTACATACTACTTGGTGATATACAGAATGACCAATGTAACGTTCATTGGCGGACGCGAAATACATTCTATGCTTTTCTGGATATTCATATATTCAGTATGCTGTCATAGTTTCAAAAATTAAGGTTTTCATCCTACATACTACTTGGGGATATACAAAATGAGCAATGTCCCCTAAGCTGTTCTTTTTCTAGTGCTATAACGCCCGGCTCCTAAACGTGACGTGGGCCATAAAATTATACAGAATCAAATTGCTACCTGGTTTAGCATCTTTGACTTTACACCACAGGTCACTTCTCAATCATGAACGAAATCACATACTAAAAGTAAATTTGAGATTTCAGTAAAATCAGAATTAGTCCCAAACCAAAAGTTTAGAGTTTCCCTGTTTTAAAGAGGGAAAGAGTTTAGAATAAATTTTACTTATTAATGTTATAGCAAGAAAAAATATTTTAGTAGAAATAGAACAAGGTGTAGTTTTTGTAAGAATTCATATTGAAACCGAATGTATTGCAACGCATTCAGATAAATCTTTTGAGCCATCGCCCATTAGAATATCCTCCTGTGGTTACTACGTCATTTATCGACACGTATCTACACTAGCAATCACATCGAAATTTACCAATATAAGGCCCAAATAAGCATATATATGGCTGAGCTCACCTTGATAGTAAAACTGTAGGGCGGAGGTGAAACAGAATGACCCCCCAAGGAATTGCCCCAAAATTTACACACTTATGTAATTTGTTGCGCTGATCACGAATCTGGCCTCCGTTTCCCTGCATGAACCCTAGTTCCCGAGATATGACCTATTGAAGTTGGCCCTGTGTTTTGCTGTGCTCGTTTGCTCACTCACTGTAGGTCGACTCAGCAGCCATCAGTAACTTGATGTGAGAACGTATCGCACCGAGCTGCCGGCCGGTGAACAACACTGCTCCGCGGAAATACCACTATCCACATTATCCATCAAAATGTATTCTGTAATCTGTGTAAATTGCATTGTGCGCTGGGGTACATTGTTGAACTCTATATAAATCCATCGAGAAATTTGCGTTTTGCCCAGGGCTCAGTGGCGGGTCCCGAATGACATTGGAAAATTGATGATAGAAACAATTTGGGGTATTTTTGGGGTAAAACCCGAGCCAGTTGGTCAACGAATAGCTGCTGTACCATATTTATTGCCGGTTGACGGCACACAAACAATATGTTGTAAAACAATTGGTTATTTTGGCGTGAAGCGAAGAAAATTTTAGCTTGTTCTACTTTTCGCTGGAAATGAGACTGTAGGGTCATTAGAAACCGTTCGGTGAAAATTTTTGAATTTCGATCATCAGCTCCGCCTCCACTGACATAAAAAGAAAATAAAAAACTATATATACTGAAAATAAATAAATAGTAATATATATACTGTACATACGCGTTATCATTATACGCGATGCGTTCTCACATCAAGTTACTGACGGCTGCCGAGTCGACCTACAGTCAGTGAGCGAACGAGCATAGCAAAACACAGGGCCAACTTCAATAGGTCATATCTCGGGAACCAGGGGTCATGCAGGGAAACGGAGGCCAGATTCGTGATGAGACCCCCAAATTACATAAGTGTGTAAATTTTGGGGCAATTCCTTGGGGTGTCATTCTGCTTCACCTCCGCCAAACTGTAGTTTTTCTTTATGTAGCTTCCTGAGGAGAGCAAGATCAGCTTGATCATACACAAAGATGGATTACCAGCCCGCTACTTTGGTTAATACTGCCTTGACTTCTGGTCTGGGCACTATTTGGCAACAGTATATGGAACCCGAACTGTAGTTTTTCTATATGTAGCTTCCTGAGGAGAGCAAGAACAGCTTGATCATACACAAAGATGGGTTACCAGCCCGCTACTTTGATTAATACTGCCTTGATTTCTGCTCTGGGCACTATTTGGCAACAATATATGGAACCCTAACTCTTCCTTTGAACCATAGCCAACAATAACAACAGCTGTCCACTCACAAGTCAATGTGAAAATTTTCAACTAAGAAATCTTTTCTATTCAAAGGTTTTTAATGATTTTTTTAAACTTTTTGAAATGAATGAATTAAATTTTATGGTAAATATAATAAAAACATACACATATAAATAAAAATATATAAATATCGACTATAATTGTTGTTAAATTTTACATTTATCAAACGTATAAATTATCAAAAGAATACAAATTACATGGTACACAGCCACGATAGGTGTTTTAAATTTTAATGGGTCTCATCAATTTGAGCCAAACCCATACCATTTCTATCGGATGTAAGATTAGGCTAAGCCTGATTATGATTTTAAAAGGAGCTGCTACCAAGTACTGTCGAGTACGGTGAGAGGTCGGGCTCGGTTTTTGTTTGCTGAAGCTCGATAACACAATACCTTTCACAATTTTTGGAATAGCCCTCTCCTCCGCTCCCAAGACTTTAAGACGTTTCAGCGTTGCTGGCTGAAGCCATACGAACCTTAATAATAATAATAATAACGGATTTATAATGCGTCAATTTCATTGAAAACGTTACAAAGGCGCATAAGCAAAACAACACGGTATACCTTGCAAATTCAGATAACCTTGCAATTCGGATGCTCCTTTTTCTCTCCATATAACGCTCCAAGTGGGTGGGGCTTCAATTTCTGAAAAACCTGACTACATGCATCAGCGAAATTGTATTATAACCACCATTGATTAAAATTTAAGTTAAAATATGACACAATCCATATAATTGAAGGGACTCGCTTTTACTGATACCATAAGTATATGCGGTGCTGCTCGCAGAATGAATTTTATAATGTTATTTTCAAGAATTCATTTTGTCCTATTGAGTAATGAATAATTTTGTTAAACTCAGAAGGACAATTTTCAACAAATTTAAATTAAATTAATAAAAAAACGTTTAATATTTATTTATTTATACAAAGATTTTATACGTTTTATAGTAATAAAACTCTTATTTTGTAAAAAGGTTGGCCTTTTTTTCATTATCCATATCAAAACCGATTGAAATGACGCGACAGTACTAACTATTGATTGCGTTGGAAAACTATTTATATTTTATTCTGTTTCATATTGTGGTTCTCATTCGGCTAAGCTCTTAACACGGTTTGAATGGTATATAAAATTAGACATTAACTGGAATAGATCGGGTTGCTGGGCTATAACCTAAAAGACTTAATAAAATTGTCTTCGACTTGGTCACAGAGGCGTTGCAAGGAAACGCCACCAACCCCCCCCCCCCATACTTTTTACTGAATAATGTGAAAAAATTAACTGACGAGGTTATAACATAATTAGTGTAATCAACTTCTGCGATGGTACTTTCACATTTGAACAGTTTTCGACACCTCTGCCTGGCAATAAAATATTCGCTAATTAGGCAGTAAACGGGACGAGTGGATATATCAGCAATGTTATTTCCGCATTCAAGCCACCGAATGTATCTTCCATTGTGTAAAGTTAAGACACAGATATTGTCATAGAATTCATTTCAGCTTATGTATGATTCGTACATCACACGTACCCTTGAATACAACTTAAATCAGCATTCGAGCACATATATATATGAATTTAGGAATATCAGCGCTGAAACCGTTATTTTACAGGATTAATGTCTGCTATTACCAAGGGCAAACTCAACAATAAATATGATCTTTCAAAGTGTTCAACTGCTTTAAGACCTATAATAGCACTAAACTGTAGTTCCAGTTTAAAGACAAAACAGATAGCTTATATAAATCTGAATGACATTGAAATGAAGATTTACAAATCAGTAATAGATTCAAAATTGTATTGCTGAGTTTATCAAAATATCTGTGGTTACCCGCTTCAGTTTGGTAGTGTCTAATGATCGTCTCAGAAATTATGCATTATTTTTAATTATATCGGTGGGAATTTTGAATTTACGTTTGAATACTTTAAGCGTGAAATAAGCTCTAAATTTTCTGATTCCATAGTAAGTTGCAATTAATTGACAGAATTGGCTATAAGCTAAACGATTGAAATGACATTATGTAACTTATTAAGTTGGTTTAAGAATAAGACTTCAGAATGGTCTTCTAAATCTGGGATTCATTTGCTTAAATTTAGCAATAACAACTGTTGAGTATATGCCGCAATTGCAAAGTAGAATTGGCTATAAGCTAAACGATTGAAATGACATTATGTAACTTATTAAGTTGGTTTAAGAATAACACTTCAGAATGGTCTTCTAAATCTGGGATTCATTTGCTTAAATTTAGTAATAACAACTGTTGAGTATATACCGCAATTGCAAAGTAGAATTGGCTATAAGCTAAACGATTGAAATGACATTATGTAACTTATTAAGTTGGTTTAAGAATAACACTTCAGAATGGTCTTCTAAATCTGGGATTCATTTGCTTAAATTTAGTAATAACAACTGTTGAGTATATACCGCAATTGCAAAGTAGAATTGGCTATAAGCTAAACGATTGAAATGACATTATGTAACTTATTAAGTTGGTTTAAGAATAACACTTCAGAATGGTCTTCTAAATCTGGGATTCATTTGCTTAAATTTAGTAATAACAACTGTTGAGTATATACCGCAATTGCAAAGTAGAATTGGCTATAAGCTAAACGATTGAAATGACATTATGTAACTTATTAAGTTGGTTTAAGAATAACACTTCAGAATGGTCTTCTAAATCTGGGATTCATTTGCTTAAATTTAGTAATAACAACTGTTGAGTATATACCGCAATTGCAAAGTAGAATTGGCTATAAGCTAAACGATTGAAATGACATTATGTAACTTATTAAGTTGGTTTAAGAATAACACTTCAGAATGGTCTTCTAAATCTGGGATTCATTTGCTTAAATTTAGTAATAACAACTGTTGAGTATATACCGCAATTGCAAAGTAGAATTGGCTATAAGCTAAACGATTGAAATGACATTATGTAACTTATTAAGTTGGTTTAAGAATAACACTTCAGAATGGTCTTCTAAATCTGGGATTCATTTGCTTAAATTTAGTAATAACAACTGTTGAGTATATACCGCAATTGCAAAGTAGAATTGGCTATAAGCTAAACGATTGAAATGACATTATGTAACTTATTAAGTTGGTTTAAGAATAACACTTCAGAATGGTCTTCTAAATCTGGGATTCATTTGCTTAAATTTAGTAATAACAACTGTTGAGTATATACCGCAATTGCAAAGTAGAATTGGCTATAATCTAAACGATTGAAATGACATTATGTAACTTATTAAGTTGGTTTAGGAATAACACTTCAGAATGGTCAGCTAAATCTGGGATTCATTTGCTTAAATTTAGTAATAACAACTGTTGAGTATATACCGCAATTGCAAAGCAGAATTGGCTATAAGCTAAACGATTGAAATGACATTATGTAACTTATTAAGTTGGTTTAAGAATAACACTTCAGAATGGTCTTCTAAATCTGGGATTCATTTGCTTAAATTTAGTAATAACAACTGTTGAGTATATACCGCAATTGCAAAGTAGAATTGGCTATAATCTAAACGATTGAAATGACATTATGTAACTTATTAAGTTGGTTTAGGAATAACACTTCAGAATGGTCAGCTAAATCTGGGATTCATTTGCTTAAATTTAGTAATAACAACTGTTGAGTATATACCGCAATTGCAAAGTAGAATTTGTGAAGAAAAGGTATTGACAAATTTCGATCAAATTTTCATAGTGTATATCTCTTACTATGACTCTCTTAAGGTAGCCAATTGCCTCGTCATCTGATTAGGGGCGCGCATGAATGGATTGAGATTCATACTGTACCTATCTACTACTATCTATCGAAACCACAGCGGTGGGAACGGGCAGCGAGAAGTCGACGGGGTAAGAAGACCCTGCGCTTGACTCTTGTATGTGTGGCTATTAACTATGTGTAGGTAGGATTAACCATTTCATCTAAATTCCGAATATTTAATGTCATGGAATTTTACTTAGCTGCATTACAAAATAGTCAAACCATCTGTAAAGAGAAAAACGTAACCATCGCAGAGGTCATAGAAACCACAGATCCAATTTTAGGCTGCACTAGTTTGTCGAAATCTCTGAACCCCAGTCGTTCTTTTCAGCTTTCACGTTTCCGTACCACTTTTATATTGTACATCTTAAGCGAACCCCCACTTCGTTTTTTTGCCCACACTTATTTTACAGTTCCGCTAAGGACATCCCCCAAGGTTTTTTCAGCTCCAAGGCTGCGCGCATGTCTTTAATGACAAAACATTTTCTGGTGTACCAACGAGAGGTTGAAAAAGTAGCTGTCCCATCGCTCTTGGTCACATTAATCTCTAACTAAGCGAACAACAATGACGTGTTCACATGTTCGATATTTGAGCTCAAAATTTGATCAAAATAAGGAAATTCACATCACGCTGTTCACGTCCCAACTCAAATTTTCGCCCGACACTTCTTTTAAACACTAATTTTGAACACATTTAAAAGTTAATTTTCAAAAAGCTAGCTGTCTATAAGTTCGGCGCCTGGATCTAATTTCACCAAGGTACGATCCAAAACCTACACCCGGAGCCAAAGCGTCTGTCCGGCCGGTCTGTCCGACAAAAACCCTGTCAGGAATTGGATTTGCGGCGACTCCGTTGTCATTAACTACAGTAATCACCCAATCAAAAATCGGTGGGCGTGGCTTCAGTCTTTGCTGCATTTCTGCTCATTTCTTTTATTATTCCGTCAGTTATTAACCAGCGCTTTGTGAGTTAAAATGTGCTCATTTGTTCGGTTCGTGCCGCTCTGTCTAAAAGACTCAAAGTCCGTCTGTAGTTTCATTGACTGTCACATATTTATATAACAATACACACAATTGTATATAATTATTACTTACAAGTTAACTAAATGATTTTAAAGTTTAGATTAGTTATATATGCTAAGCGAAACGATATGCGCTTAATTAATTTCAGTATGATTTGTTTCATAACGATCATAGAGGGCATTTATACTTTGATATTTTGGATCATTGGTAAGCGTGCCGGTGTGTTCGCCACTAATTGTTGACAGTACATCGTCTTTGCTTAGTAAAAGCGTCATCGGGACCATTCAGTCCAAGCATTCAGCCATCTCGTTCCAAGTAACCTTGAGGGGTGTAAATAAAATGCAGGCCATGCCGTTGTCGATATACTAAGTCTTAGGCTTAGCCTAAGCTGAGCTGCTTATATGAGACATGCACTAAGCCTAAGCCTAAGTCAGGGGCTGCCGCGCCCCGAACTGCCCGTTCTATGCTGTTCTTTTTTTTAACGTTATAACGTAATGCCCCTCAGGGTTACTTGGACCTTATACTTCAATACCTACTTTCATATAAGACGAATCATATTCTACAGTTTGCCTGACATCTTTCTTTTCCAACATACTGACTTTTGCTTAGTACACCGCTTGTCTCCATCCAGGCTAGAACTAACAATTTCTCACAGTGATAATATCTCTTTACACACCACGGCAACCTATATCTTCTTGTTTGATCGTTCAAAGTATTAACTTGAGTTTAAATTTGTTTCCATTGCAACAAAGTCCTTAGTATAATGTAGTTTATCACCAATTTGGTAATAGTTTAAAACTGAAGATTGAAATTTTATTTCTAAATTGTTGAAACATATGGACCTTTGTGGAAAGAATTAAGAGATCAGTCTTAACATTTTAGTATTAATATTTTGCTAAAGACTGATTTATTATTTTTAACAGAATTGATTTTAAGGTCCACACTTTTATTAGGGCTCTGAATTGTTATATAATCCAAATTACTTGTATACAAAGTTCAATAAGACACATTTCTTCACTTCGGCAGAAATTTATGACTAATTAGATGTAAGCGGCATCTAATTCTTTTCTAAGAAGCAAGTTTTCTTTGTGAAAGACATCTCGTTTTTGTATAAATGTTTTAAATGTTGTGTAGTGCAATTTCAAAATAATTATCATGGTACAGTTAATACGTTTTATATCTTTAAATGTATGCTTCACACTTTCAAATCTTAATTTTAGCTCAAAATTTTATTATAATTTTGATCAAAATTATAACAAAATCTAGCAGTTTTGATAAAATTTGAATGTGTGAACACTGTTCCAACTTTTATAACATCAGCGTAGTTGATATCGCAACACAGATATATCGCTTGTCAGAATAGTTTAGAAACGTAGCTAAATTAATCACGCACTGAACATGTCAACACAGCGAATCTTACATGATATTCACTCAATTATAGATTTCAGTTGAAAGTTGAAGGTGGGAGAGGGTCCTATTTTTAACTTTGGACTGGTTCACTCTGCTCTAGATGATATATTGCAAAGCCTAGATTCAGATCTAGACCTATACAGCTTCGGCTGTTCATAAAACTTAATATCTTGTGTTTGGCACGTGTCCGCTCTTATCGACAAAAATACAGTCTGGATTCCGCTCTTCTAAAAGCCCTTAAAATATCGCGTACTTTGAGATAAACACAGACTCGATTCAGCTCCTAAACGACCTTAACATATCAACTGTGTCGACAGAAACATAGACTCGATTCAGCTCCTATACGACCTTAACATATCAACTCTGTTGACAGAAATACAGACTCGATTCAGCTCCTAAACGACCTTAACATATCAACTCAGTTGACAGAAACACAGACTTGATTCAGCTGTCCTAAAAGACCTTAACATATCAACTCTGTTGACAGAAACACAGACTCGATTCAGCTCCTAAACGACCTTAACATATCAACTCTGTTGACAGAAACACAGATTCGATTCAGCTCCTAAACGACCTTAACATATCAACTCAGTTGACAGAAACACAGACTTGATTCAGCTGTCCTAAAAGACCTTAACATATCAACTCAGTTGACAGAAACACAGATTCGATTGGGCTTTCCTAAGTCAGGGCAAATTATCTAATTTGACTACATCTACAACCGCAGAACGCAATTCGTCAGTTAATTTTTTTAATCTTCACATAAAAGTTTTCATTTGTTATTTTTTCATAATTTATGTATTCAAAAAGCCAATTTTTATATTAATTTTCACTTCGCTTTTTCTGCAGACAACTCAGTAAATTTCTAACTTTTTTTATAAAACTTTATAAGTCTATACACATGATTCCAAGAAATGTTCCTTTCACACATATTGCCAGCTAATACTAGGCCTTCATTTTAAGAACTTTTAATAAGCTTAAGCAGAATTTTGGTGGGTTTTAGTTGTCCCCATTGCCCGGTTTCCACACAAGTCAGATTGTGATATAAACAGTGTCTTTTTATGTAACACCACTATTATTTCAATTAATATAAAGATTTTTATAATTTGAAACATAAATATGTTTGTTGTATACATTTAATATTATATTTTGCTTACTTTTTTTCAAGTGTGGCGCTTTCTACTAGTTGCGTCGTTTAGCTTTATAGCACTCTGAGATTTGCACGAAATGCTTTTTTTACAATTACAATTATAATTACGTATTAGTTGTTCTCGGAAAGTTGAAAAACATTGCCACAAAGCAGTACAATACAAGACCGAGCGATCTTGTTTGAAGTTTGAAACACTTCTTTCTACAGAGCACTTATGTTTTCTGTCACATTGGTCTCACGATGATATTCCGTTTTTTTTTGTTGATTTATAATTTACAATGATAGTTTTTTTGACACCAATATGTTATAATTCCTCAAAGTATGAGGGTTGTCAGTATATTATGTTAGTGTCAGCAACAGTTTGAAGTTGGGGCGTTATTTATGGGACACTCTATATATAAAATTATATTATAATGTCAATAATTGTGTGTTATTGAGTGTTATGTATAAAAATTTCATTTCAATTTAGCAGTTATAAAGCTGACTGATATCAGGACCGGCGTCACAGGCTGCAGAGAAGGGAGATCAGTCGGATTACCCCGATATCCACCCCCAAGCCAAATTTACTTCCTACCAGATATCACAAAAGGCTTTGTTAGATTTATTTCAATTATTCGGGGCATCACTTTCCTTCCCTTCAACCAAAACGCAAAAATATGGGGCCTAGCCTTGTCCGGTACCATATAAATAACAACATTTCAAGCAATAACTCCCTCACTTTTACCTCATCCCAATTTTATGACTTGGTTCGGACCCAACCCACCATCACCGGACATTTCTTGGGTCATGGTAACGACTTATTGTTGTGCTTGTTGGAAGAGTTATTTTCAGCTTAAAATCGGTCATATATCTGTTTCTATTCGTCAATTACCGCAATTTAGGAAAACTAGACAAACCAGAATTTTTGACAGATTGCTAGTAGGGCTTGATCGTTTTATACGTTCCAACAGAGTAACATCAAGCAAAACCCTTTTAATGATATGTAATTTGTTTGTAGATAATCAATGAGTGTGAAAAACTGTACTGGGCTGAGTAGAATTTGATTTTAAACGAATTTATTACGAGTGTTATGGAATTATTGGGAAGTTTTGTAGAATCGCTTCAGATCTAAGCTTTAATGCTGAAGCATAATATTCTAAGTAATATACACACACCTTAAATGTTGAATAAAGCCATCAAACGAACCACTTACTTGATGATATCAAGTGAAATATTACAATTTCTGTGTGGGGGTCAACGTCATCATATGACAGTTTATCTCTCTTTGCTTTAACTTTATGTTCAACAAAATACATTTGGCGAATGCAATCAATCGTTTGCGATTTACTGCTACGATTATGAGGCATTTATTCAGAAAACCCGTATAAAGTGTTTGAAACTCGATACTATTTTCTGCGTTTTTAGATTAGCCTTACGATCGCAGGGGCATTGCCAGGAAATTTTAGCTGGGAGAAGAACCAATATAATTATTAACTGATCGACCTGACTGATGGCCGAAACTTGAAAAAACATTTTTTGCAGATATAAACTGAGTGGAGCGCACCTGGGCGAAGGGTGGTACCCCCAGGGTCTCATGGGGATGGGGGTGCGGGGTAGTTCCTTTGAACCTCTGCTTTCAGCATCTATGGTCTTTGTGTTTTCATCAGCTTACAATAGTTTTCATGTCATATTTGTTCTCTAATTTTCAGTTTCGTAGTTTGTAAAAAGTTGTTATACAAATAAGCTTAACCTCAAAATTGTTAAATATCATTCAAGTTTTCACTGTGAGTTGTCACATTTAAGTCTAAACGATACCAATTACGTTCAATTTATTTGAAGGTGTTTATTACAACTTAATACAATTAATTAACTTACTAATAATAACACTGCATTCGCCGCTTTCTGAATGTAAAAGAAGCTTTTTTGTGTAATATTTATTTCAAAACACAATTTAACTTCTCGTTTTGTGTTTAATTTCTGTTATAATAATTTTTTTCAGAATTTGAGCGATTTGTTGAACGTCTTAATAGTTGAACGACTAAATGTTTTTGCATAAAAATTCAGACAAATGCCCCCCCGACGTGGTTTGAGGTAGCAAAAATGATAGTACCGAGTGCTTGTCGGCCTACTGGCCGTTTTATAAGTTTTCCTCTGAGAAAAATAAGAAAACAGACGTTGGTTACATTTGATTTGTCAATTTTAAGCTTGCGTTTCATTGAAATTTCTTAAAAACAAAATTTTGATATTTAGACTTGCTTTTATTTGAGGGTACCGAGTGGGGAAACCGTCACCTTTGTTCTAGAAGAGATGTCGAATTCAATTTGCTTTGTAGATATATTTTGGACAAAACTTTATATCACGGTACATTCAATTAACGACGGTTTGAATGACGCACGCCGTGTTCTTCCACCACATCTTTTGTGTAATGAATTTTAGGTTTTTACAAGATTTTTGTCGTTTTATTATTGAATGAAACGGTAAAATGAAATGGAGATTTTATATTATGTGCTCGGCCAATGTAACCTTTAGGGACAGAAGTAAAATGCATGCTATGCCATTCTCGATATACTAAGCCTTAGTCTTAGCCTAAGCTAAGGTCCCTATATGAGCCATGTACTAAGCCTATGTCTAAATCGGGCGGCTGCCGCCCCTCGAACCCCCGCTCTAAGCTGTTCTTTTTTCTAACGTTATTACGTCCGGCCCAGGTGACATAGGCCATGTGCTTTATGTGAATTTATGGTTTTTCTCCTAATATTGGTCCTACCAAGCGGCGTAACCACGTTCTGCTGGATGCTCGTCTGCGTGTACATTGGCATTAATACATTGGGTGTTTGAGAGACGAGGGGGTGTGTGGTTTCCGGAATCCCCACCTTTTGGACTGCTCCCTACTTCGATTTGAACCTGTGATTAAACAAATGGAAAGAGATTTCGGTAGAGATTACAAAGGCAATGATGTCCAGATTCACCCTATGTACACGTACATAGGGTTTAGTACATGGATCATGTAGAATAGTGTAAGTGATCAAACATAAAAATCACTCAGTTTCTTATAGTCGGTCTGTATCGATCGGTATTAGTTAATAAACTTTTTCTTGCTGTTGTTGCCACTGTACCTGAACAAATTCAGTACAAGCAGTGAAGTTCTTAAATCAAAATAACACAATCACTTTTAGCTTATCATGAACTCCAAAATCGTAGGTACCGCATAAAATATGAATAAGTCAACGAGGGTGTGAGCTTTCTTTCCATCTGCCTAGTTAGTTATCGGCACTATGTAGATGGCCTAAGATTTACTGCCATAGGTTTCTTTGATTAAACACAGCTTGTTTTACACACCAAAAAAACTGTTTTGAAACAAAAAGCTAACTAATAAAAAGAAATTGGCATACAAGAATTGTTTAAGCTGATTTAGGAAAGATAATCAGTGTTCGTTAAAACCTGTAAAAGTAAAGCCGGGTGTGTACTAAGTTTTAGACAGTTTTTGCTGCTAAATTTGTTTGATTTATTTAGTCAATGCTCAACAGGAGCGTTGCATTCTCTGTTTAGGAGTTATAATAAAATGATTGCAGACGACCGATCCCTGTGTTTATTTTTTTGCCGGCCCTCCACCCTTGAACAGTTTGCGACGCCCCTGTTACTCAACTATCGGGCTCGCGATGATGATCTTCACCGCCACGGGCGTCTTAAACTCCTTCGAAAGTGCTCAACAGGAGCTTCGCATTTTCTCTTTAGGGGTTATAATAAAATGATTGCAGACGACCGATCCCTGCGTTTATTTTTTTGCCGGCCCTCCACCCTTGAACAGTTTGCGACGCCCCTGTTACTCAACTATCGGGCTCGCGATGATGATCTTCACCGCCAGGGGCGTCTTAAACTCATTCAAACGTGGAGGGGTCGGCTGATTACATTCATTTTGTTATTACCCAATCAGTTAAAGTTAATATTTTCTTATTTTTGAACAAAAAGTTGGGTGGGCCCATGTTGACTTTGTACTTGCGACGCCCATGTTTACCTCTGATGCAAAATACTTTGCACTCATTCTTGAAGTATGGGCTTTCTGGTATGCTAATTAAATTTTTGTTACTTAAAGCAAAGTTAGAGTCAGGGATACGTCGCTAAATATTAATTTGACTTAGCTTCTAATTTGAAACCTTTCGTATAAGATTTTGATTCTAAGCGTTTAGCCTTTGAAAGAGGTGGCTCATACTCATGCACTTTGCCTTATCCGTTGATTTGGCTCTTTTATGATTTTCTCCAAGAATTGCAAAGAGGTACGACCAGGGTTCTGCGGCGCCTTCAGACAGTGGCGTACGCAGGATTTCGGAAAGGGGGGGCCAGCCCTCGTGACCTGACCTGCTTTTTCAGTTTCAATACAAGAATGCAGTCATTATTTGTGGCGCACAATAGACAGTCTAACTCTGAACTCGGACGCACTAAAAAGCAGCTAAAATTAAGATAAACGAAGTACAAAATTACGCGTTTTATGTACAAGGTTTATACAAAGTCCGAACCACAGATAGTCAGCAACTTACTAATTGTGGTGTCCTCTTGAACTTTAGAATTAAGTAAACTTGAGTCGTCGGTTATCCTTCCCAAGTTCCTCAATGACTTTGTCGTAATCCAGACCAATATCACGGTTGATATAAAGTTGGGCCAAACCGTTCAATCTGTCTTCATTCATTGTGGATCTCAGATAATTCTTGATGAATTTCAAGGCGCTGAACGACCGCTCGCCACTAGCTGTGGTTACTGGTACGGTTGCAAATATGCGCAAAAGTATAGCCATGGAAGTGAATGTCTGCAAGTCCAAACCAGCTAGGATCGCCTCCTGTACCCGTTGCGGTCGCGAATCTGGTGGCTGCCTAGACCAATATGTCTGCCACCGGGCGAATTCTGCTTCAAAGCCGCGTAAACCAGAAGGAAGGAAACGCTCATACTTCTCGGCTGCTTCCAATACGGTTTCAAGGTCGGCTTCAAGGCACAAACTAGGGAGTAAACCACTAAGCTGAAAGGCCATCATGGAATGTGTGTTGAACCGCTGGCCAATCTGGCCGATACAACAGTCGATGAACGGGAGGAAGACGTTAACGCGGTAGTAGGATTCGCTGGTTTCGGTCGGAATATTCATGCGATGTGTTTGGCGACCTGTAATCCTAGGCATACCAATATCGCTACCGTAAGCTTCCGTAGCCCGTTGAAAAACACGATTAAAGGTGTCGGCGTCACGGTACTGCTGTAGAACAGAAACACAGTCCTGAATAGTTTTGACAGCCCGATATGTATCCTGAGACGGGCTTTGCAGTGCCTCTGAAACTGGCTTTATAACTTCCAAGGCCGTGACTAGAATCTCCAGGGCAACCATGAATCCTCCACTGAACGATCGCAAATATATCAGGGCCTTGCCGCTGTCGCGATGCTGCAAGGAAATGGCCTCCAAGGCGGGAACGACGGCGGGGTATAATTCCTTGAATACAAAGATCGCATCCTGCTTTTCAACCCAGCGTGTAGAGCAGTGCTGCTTGAGGCGCGTCCTGGATGTTTCCTTGCAGCGCTCCGAAATGCACTGCTGCAGAACAGCCAGCCGTTTGTTCGAATCCGAGAAGAAAACCGCGATGTCGTGCATTAGCGTGACCGCTGCCCGGACTTCGGGGACCTCAGCAGCCGTCATCAAGCACAGGTTCAACGAGTGAGAAGCGCAGTGGACGTATGCTGCAGAAGGACAAACATCTCGAACGTACTTCTGGACACCATTTTTATCGCCAGACATCGCTGCAGCACCGTCAGATCCTTGACCAACCATATTGGCTTTATTGACCCCAAAGCTGTCCAGGATGCCCAACAGTTGGGCAGCTAGGCCGGCTCCTGTCATATCAGGGGCCAAGAAAAAGCCGAAGAATCGCTCAATTACAGTAATTTCTGGCAACTTCACGTATCGGAGACACACGCAAAGCTGCTCCTGTCTTGAGAAATCGGTGGTCTCATCCGCTACCAACGAGAAGAACTGGGCTTCCTGAAGCTCTTCTGCAATATGGCGCTTTAGCACGCTGTCAATTGCACTGATGATGTCATTCTGTGCGCGCGGGGAAATATAAGTCGCATTTTTCCCCGTGCTTGCTAGGTGCTTCTTGAGAGTCTGGTCGTTGCAAGCGACCATAAGCTGCAGGCATGCCCTCAGGTTTCCCTGGCTGTAGTCGATGTTGCTGCTGCCAGTACTGGGAAGAAGGAGTTCCCCAGAATCTCGGTGAGCGCGCAGAGCATGACCAAGTCGGCCATGATATTCGATCGCCAAGATAATTCGGTGCAGTGCCGCCCGGTTTTGCTCTGCTTGAATTGCGCTGGCTGCTCCAAGCTGGTAGGCAACATCCTTCTGGTCCCCCGCCATTGTCGCAATGAAAGACTTGGCGCGAGTCACACTTTCCAAATCAAAGTCTCTCGTGAGGTGGGATGATAGGTATCCATCACGTCCAGTCAGGTGCCCATATTTCTGCAGCGGCTTCTTGATAAGGCGATCAAGCTTTATTCCGCCAGCTGTATCGGGCGCAAAGAAAACGCAAGGTTTGCAGAAAATTCCTTTTTGAGAGTCGGAGTAAGCGAAAACGTCATAAGCGCCTTCAAAGTGTTGTTGACCGAGGTACTTTCTGCGATTCTTTCCACCGTCCTTTCGCTCCGTATATGGCCATTCAAATCCCTGTGGTGCCCGCCACTTTTGCTGGAAAAATTGCAATCGCTGAATGTCGGTCAAATCGTCATTCCCTACCGCAGTACCAATGTCATGCATTAATACACTTGATGACACATTCGCTGTTGTAGTTTCCAAAGGATTATCCGTTTCCCGCGGGGTGTCTTGCACGGTCGAACTCGTGCCTTCACCAGGAATAGGATCCGGCTGATTCGCGGCGCCGGCCTCACTAGGACCTCCGAAAAAACGCCTGATATCCGATGTCCTACCCTTTTTAGCCTTGGGCTCATCGGCCATAATGAAGCATATACTATTAATAGTGAATACTATTAATAATGAAGCATACTATTAGCCATAATGACATAAAGCTAGTCTGAAATACTAATTTAATAAAACATAGATGTAATTTAGTGCAAAAACTCTTAAAGCAAAACTCCGCAATGCATGAACCTAAGTTTGAATGCCCCACCAGCGATTCCTGGATCCGCCATTGCCGGAAGGCCCTACAAAACCAACAAATTCTTCATGAAGCATATGCTGAGATTACTTCGACCCCGCGCAGTTTTCTAAATGAACATCGACAATTCTTTGCTCACTCCGAACATACACCAACAGGGCCAACAGGGATGAACTCAGGCAGGCGCGGCGATTTCTCTCAAAGATTGGGGGGATGACCGCAGGTTGGGGGTTATAAATAGAAAATAGCCACAAAAACCTTGAGAAATGACCAATTTCGTGTTAATTAGTTCCAGACCTAGTAGCCCCCCCCCCAGCCCCCCCAGGATCGCCGCCCATGAACTCAAGAGACAATAAATGACAGTTACATTAACGTTTTTCAATAAAGAAAACATGCAATGCCTTCCGATCGATCAAGAAGAAAATATGATGTGTTTAAAGAAATGATGATAGAAACAACATCTGCTCAAAGGCGCCGCTAACATAAACCCATTAAATTTATTGAATTAACAAATTTTTGAAAAAGAAACCAAGAGAAAGCTAATGCGATGATGGCGATTGTAATAGTCCAACACTACAACACGAGCGATGTGTAGGCGATCTAGGTCTAGAGCGGCTTCAACATTAACATAATGAATAAGCCCCGATCTGTGTTTTACAGTATATAATAGCGGTGGACTTTTGTGCTGACAACTTCAGCATTGGGTTGCGGTTGCCAGCTTACGAGACAACGCGAGTCGTCGGTGTTATGCGCAAACCGCTCACAACTTAGGCCAAATTTTCCCTTTCTGGCATGCCTGTGGGGGTATTCATACTATTGCATACCCCCATCCCCCTAGATCAGCTTCGATTGTGGCCATTTGGAAAAAACCTGTAGATGTCCAGTACCACGCTCAAAAATTTTGCTAGCTGTGATCGGAAAGGGGGGGCCATGGCCCAATGGCCCCCCCCCTCGGTACGCCACTGCCTTCAGATATCTTGTTAGTGGATCAACTGTCAGGTCGCTGCCAAACAATGAGATTAGAGTAGGAGTTGCATTCACGGGGTGCTACAAATGGTATTTTAGTCTCATCGGTTATCAGGGACCTAATAGCTGCTATCTTCTTGACAAGAAACCTTGGCTCTCTTCGGATATAGGCGGGAGATCAGGGAAGAGGCCCGCCATCTTTTCCGCTATAGCCCCCATGCGGGCCCCAAACATCTTTCGCCCCTAAACCCATGTCTTCAACATCAGGGTCGCGCCTTTTCAGCTATAACCTCCAATATGCTGTTTAGCATTTGTTTTAGTGAAATTTTAGTAATCCGATAGCATCCAAAGAACCTTAGAGGTGTACCCCGGCAACCATTGGAGGGAATAATTCGGAAAACGACCACATCATCAGATAATGCAAGCTACAATGAGTATGGCCGAGCGTATTTCTCTTTCACAATTTTTTCATGGACTGTTTGATACTAATCATAGACAGTGGTTTACTGCACATTTAGTGTTGTCACTGCAATTGTCAATGTGTCGAGACATCGCGTCTCTTCAAATGCATTGCACACACTTCAACTTTACACTACAATAATGCGTTACTAGCCTTGAGATATATTTCGATTAAAATATCATTCAAAACTTAGTGTACGTGTATAAATACATACATTATAAAGGTATTTGTATAAATAAAAACATATATATATATATATGCTCATATTTACGTTATGTATTTATATTATAGATTGTAACACAAGTTATATAGTAAAATTTTTCATTACAATTAATACATATTGCCGAACTGCGTGCGGACATGTTGAAGAAACATTTTCGCCAATTAGGTGTGATTAATAACAAATCGACTAGCTATGTAATTAACAAAATAATTCCACCAAAGTTTTAATCGTGTTTAATGTCTCGCCTTTTTAGCATCACAACTGGCCAAATGGACATGGAGAACACGGTATTTCCAACTACCGTTGGGTCGCTCTAAATCCGAGGAAAATACGCAATATTTCTACCGACCAAAACCATGGGTTTATAGGACAGAAGAATAACCCTTGATATTGTGTCGTAAAGATATTGTCATCCAGTTGTGCCTTTTACTACTTTTGGCTATGTCCAAGCTGAAGACGGCGACGGTCCAAACGAATTATTTTTTCTGCAATATGTTTTGCGGTGACAATACATTATAAATGTTATTACTTAGCTAGCATCTCTAATTTGTGATTTGATCTTAGTTTTACATTTGAAGCTCTTTTGTTCAGGCGTTGCCCAATGTTGCAGCTTTATAATGCATGAGTAAACTTAAGGTGCGCCCCTACCATCCTGTTCTGTCATTAGCGATTGGCGTTCGGTTTTCCAGGCATCCGTGAACATAAGAGATCATAAAATTAGTGTTTTGGCCATCGCATCCAAAACGTTAAGAAACAAAATAATTGGCCGATTAAGGATTACTTCAAAAACATTGAGTAACCGATTTGTGGCCGTTTGAAATATGAACTGGAAAATATTTATTCTATTACCACCGTTTAATCTTTTAAGAGCTACACATCACGTGGGATGTTTGCGAACTACCCGTATTGTCATTAATAAAACGTAATGCTAGCGTAACGAATAAATGCGACTTCGACGCAGTGCGTTGTGAAATGAATTGGTGGCCAAATAGCGCACAGGTGTATTTTGTTAGCGAACACAAATTGCCCCGTTTTGCATTCAATTACTCTGCGTTCGCGAACATAAATTGTTGAATTTGGAATTGGCTATTGTCAATAACTATTTTGTTCTCTAACAGCAACAGCTGTTTGTACAGAGTGTCAAAAGAGGATGGTATGCGGCGCAGCTTCAGTTTACTCGTTCGTAACTGGTGTGACTTCAGGCATGGTAACACACGCGATAGATTACGCCTTGCAGATCCAAAACAAGAAGTCTTGAGCTCAAATTCCACCCCAGCCCAACTTTTCAACGACTGCTTTTCACATCTCTTCGTTTAAATTCTCAAAATTCTTATCCAAAAATGTAATAACTTAAATACTACATACGTATTTTAGCTATAATTATAGAGGTACAGCGAGCACGGGAGTATTGCATCCGCATCTATAAATCAGTTTTCCTTTGACATATACGACTAGTAATTTAAAATATTTTGTAATTATTTTTTGATTATTTAATTTTATATTTATTTTACGACTTTTCAGCTGTTACACTGTTCTGGCTAAGTTGGCTTCAGATTTGGTTTGGTTTGGTTTGACGATAACGCCTTCTCAAATGTTTGACTTATATAATTAGTCAATATTCATGTTTTGCACGTACGTGTTTACAGTTTCATCAGAACATGCGACGTTTCACGCATCTTGATTGTGTTAAATATATATACGTTGCATTTTGTGATAAGTTAAAAATTTTATTTCCAAATTTAGAGAAATTATTGAGAGGCATTAGTCAAAATACGCAATTTTTGTATGAAATCCACAGCTTTATAGAAAAGGAAAAACTAGGCTTGTTGCAAGCGTTTAATAAAAACTAGGCCCTTTAATACTCTTAGCTGTATTCAAAATCTATGTGAGCAGCTAAAATTTTCAAATTTTCGGTTCAAACGAATTTCGACCATCCGTTTCTGAATTATACCTTGTGGTGATTAATATGTGGTTTTTATTATAGTCTACTCTTCTTGTAATGCTTGCCGTTGTCGCAATCCACTGGCGCTATTAGATTCAAAGACTTAAGAAATGACTATCTAGCATCTAACAATATTTTCTCAAAAGAAACATATTCTCTTTCTGGGTTTCTTCATTTAGCCTCGGCAACAAGTTAATAGAATTTGAAGATACAGCGATAATTTTGGTACCATACAACTTAGCTTATCTAGGCGCTCTATTTGTCAAAAATACATAAAATTTAAACAATTCAATTTGAACATAACATTTAAATACAGTACCTTTGAGTTAATCCTTACCATCGTGGAAACGATATTGTTACTGTGTTGTTTGATATGTTACCGTGTTACTGTTGATATTTAGCCTGATTTATATATATAGCAATAATCGAAAGAATAAGTTTACGAAAAAATGAAATTAATTTTAGTGTTACATAATTTTAGCTTAACTGGGGAAGAGGTGGGGACAAATTTCAACGGAGAGGTAAAATTTGGTTATTTATAAATACAAAATGAATGTGACAATTCTTCATCACAGCAGAGTAGGATAGGGGTGGAGCAGCGATAACGACATATCTGTACCCGGTGCACCTTACTAGCCTCGGTTAGTAGTGGAGCAGCGTTGAGGGTACAAATGAGCCCGTTGCAGCTCAGTAGGGTGGGATAGGGGTGGAACAGCATCGAGGGTATAGCTGTGCCCGGTGCACCTTACTAGGCTGGGTTAGTGGTGGAGCAGCGTCGAGGGTACAAATGTGCCCGTTGCACCTCAGTAGGGTGGGATAGGGGTGGAGCAGCATCGAGGGTATAGCTGTGCCCGGTGCACCTTACTAGGCTGGGTTATTGGTGGAGCAGCGTTGAGGGTACAAATGTGCCCGATGCACCTCAGTAGGGTGGGATAGGGGTGGAGCAGCATCGAGGGTATAGCTGTGCCCGGTGCACCTTACTAGGCTGGGTTAGTGGTGGAGCAGCGTTTAGGGTACAAATGTGCCCGTTGCACCTCAGTAGGGTGGGATAGGGTGGAGCAGCATCGAGGGTATAGCTGTGCCCGGTGCACCTTACTAGGCTGGGTTAATGGTGGAGCAGCGTTGAGGGTACAAATGTGCCCGCTGCACCTCAGTAGGGTGGGATAGGGGTGGAGCAGCGGTGACGGTATATCTGTACCCGGTGCAGCGTACGAGGCTGGGTTAGTGGTGGAGCAGCGTTGAGGGTACAGCTATGCGCGTTACACCTACGTAGCTACGAGTTTACTTGCAAGAAACAATTCCAGAATCAACTATCAAAAAATTAACATCCAAAAAATCTATCTATACACCGTAGAACTGCTGTAGCATTTTTTGATGTACTGAAGTGATTGCAGTCTTAAGCCGATAGTAGCAACAGCAATTAAAATGATAATAAGTCAAAGCAATTGTTCACACCACATGGGTCCAAAGCAAAGTTTAAATTTTCACACAGAACAGTTTAAAAATTAATATCCGCAAACGTTGTTTTTCGTTGAGCGCATTTTGGTGTCGTGTTTTTTACGGTTTTTATGCATTAAAAACACGCTTAACTAGTGTCGGCTTCGCTTGTGCTGTGCTTATCCAGGAAATTTAACTGGATCTTGTAAAGAAAACCTTGAACTACAAAGATATAATAAAATACGATAAGTAAAAATGGTTTAAAGTTATATCGATCTGAAATTTGGGTTCAAATGGAAGCAATAATAATTGCGGTCGGGCTCTATGACATATATGACGCGAAAATAATATCAAAAACACTAAAAAGGAAACGAAAAATCAAGATTTTCTTCGTGGACCCGTATTTCTGAATGAGGCTAGTATTTACCCTCAGATAATTTTTGACCTACCTGGGAGTAAATTTAACCTACTGTCACTTGCAATTATCCCTACCCATAGCTTATAGTATTCTAAAGACGGGATAGGGTACCTGGGGTTAGTCCCGCACCGAGTTATTTCTAATACCAACGGGGTCCGTTTTTCTGAATTTTGTTCTTCAGTTCATGCTCGATCTGTAACATGAACAGAAACAAGAAACGGCGCAAACACGAGTTGGAAGAATTCGTTTATAGAGTCCAGCAATGGCATTTTTGACAATCGAATTGGCCGGCGTTAAAGATCAGCGGGATTGCCTTAAGTACAGATTTAATTTTTGTAAGTTGTAAGCTGGAGCGCACCGACCGAAAGTGTACGTGTCATAAACTATATAAGCCATTCTCGGTTAGATTTTTAGGCCAAGTTCACACTGTGTCCAATTAGATTCGGTCCCATCCGGGTTGATTAGCTAAAACCCGTTGTATCATGACAAAAAACTGTAACTTGTAGTCGCCGATTTTGCACATAATTGTACTAACGCTTTCATGGCATCCTCCATAAGTGTATCCTCCAATTTTTTAACAATCTCAAGCCGGAGCCAGAGATCGAACCCAGGTAGTTTAATTGACACTAGCGTACTTAAAACACTAAGCTACCTAAGGGATTTATGGTTTGGCTTCTTGAGCCTGGGAAAGCGATCGAGTAACAACAAAGATATAGAAACATAGATCACATAATGCCGACTTAACACAATGCAGGGCAATGTTTGTTAGATGTACTTGGAGAACCCGAGATTTATGAAAGGGTTAAACTTACAACTTTGCTGCCTTGAACATTAATGGTAATATAGAATGTACAACTGGGACTTTGTCATCTCTCAAAACTACAACAAGGAAACCCGTTGTTTGTCCTTTCATACACATCGGGTTGCTATATAGTCAATTACAATTATTCTAATTGATGAAACATGAACTTGGGCTGTGCAACAGAGAAAACACCGTGAAAGGCTATTAAATTTCACTCTGAATATATAATTATTTAGTATTTATATATTTACAGTATTTTATATATATATAATAATATATTATTAATATATAATCAAAATTAGGCTTTATAATATAGCTTTGAAATAGCTTTATCATAATACAATTCTCTAAACTTATTTCTATTAGCTAAATTTGTACGATGCGTAAAACGGACAGGCTTTACAATAGTCAGATTCATTAACTAAATTCACTGTGAACCTAATTTTTGCTCTAAATTTTAATTCTAGTTCTGGTTTATCAAGTAGACGCACTGTTTTCGATATTTTAAGCAAATTGTTGCTGGACTACAAAGTTTTCACAATAGATAAAACACGAAATGCGGTTCAAACCACATCTTTTTCTCAGGGCATTACTTAGCAATAATTTTTATGGATCCTTCTGAGAGATTGTTTTACCTGTTCCAGGGTTATTGATTTCCTAAAATTCGTGTATATTTTAAATTTATTGAACTATTTTGAGCATTTGGTGCTATTCCGACGTCGTATATAGAGAAATTTTTGCAAAATTCTTTTAACTAATTTATAAGGAGACACCTCAAACATTAAGTCACCTATTTTAGTTTCTATAAGGTGCAGGTTGTACCTCTGGTCTAGGGTACCAGTTGTAGGATTGTGTAGATTTGGGAAACGTGGGGCACCGACTCGCTTACCTAAATAGTTGGTAATAGGCTTCAGTTTTTTTGGTTTATTTTCGACTATTGCATCCATCTGATTTATTCTGGGGTTTTAAGTAATTTTTGGGGGCAAGATACTGTTGACATTTAGCCTAAAATTTTATTGTGTAGAAAATGGGACACTGTTTTTAAAAATTTGCTATTGTCGCCTGCAAAAATATTATGAGCAGTTGACGTTTACTTGACAAAACAATTCTGTCACAGTGAGCAGAATGGTTTTCTACGCAGCACACTACTACTGTTGTTTATGCAGTTGCTATGAAAATAAATTAAGTAGCACTCACTAAAAAATTAAAAGTAGAGTAAACTGGCCAGTCTAACGTTTGGCTACCTAACACGTGAGTAAACTTAAGGTAACCCCACCAACCATCCTATTTTGAAATTTCGCATTATATTTTAACCCACGCATAAATCAAAAACACTGAAGTTTTCGATATGTAAACTTACAACAGTTACACATTTGTAGGAGGTATACATTGTGATATAATGGACTAATTGAATTTGTAGTAGGGCGTGCGTCGGGATGCGGGTTTTTATTCGCTTGCCTTGCAAGGTTCCTTAAAGAAACAAGCAACAGTTCTTAGATAGCGCAGTGGTCAACGTGCTTACGTGAGTGATCCAAGATTAATCCGCGGCTGAAGCAAAAGTTTGCTCAATATTAAGCGGAAGACGCATTAATCGGATATATTATGCGAAGTTTAGGCTAGGCCCTAAGCCTATGTCAAAGATATTAATCTCCGGACTAGTGGTTTTATTTTTCCTAACCAACGTAAACGTCCGACTGTTAAACGTGACGTGGGCCATTAATTAAATTTCTGACAAAACGAAATAATTTTACTTGGTAGCAGGAAAACTAGCTTAAAACGTAGTTACAGTTACCAAGAGTATGACACTTCCCTGCACTCTAATGTTAGACTGTGTTTGATGATACGTCCTGCAAATGCTGCCTGGAAAGACCGTTGTCAAACAATTACGCCTCAGATAAGTTAAGTCAAAAATTTGAAAATGTCCATAATGAAAGATATTAGCAAATGTTTCACTTAAATATATTAAGGTGAGTACAGTTTCGAATGTAGAACGGTGATAGAAATGGTATCGATCAATTGTGGCAAGAGTGCATTAGGGAAGAGTATGACACTTCCCTGCACTCTAATGTTAGACCGTGTTTGATTATACGGGCGTGTTCGGCCTGCCCCCCAGTTTGTTTTGGCGGGGTATATCGGACACCCCCAATTCCAGGGGGGTACGGTTATCAGCAGCTGCTGGATCAACCGACCCCACAAAATCTCCACCACCCCCAAAAAAGAAACTGGGGGGAGGGTCGGGCCGAAAACACCCGCGTCATCAAATACGGGTTTACACGTGAGTGAAGGGAAGTGTCATACTCTTCCCTAATGAACTCTTGCAGTTACTAATGAAAAAATGTTCTTAGTGAAAGACTTAGGCAGTGTACACAAAATATCTTAAATATTTTATTTCAATATTTAGTATTAAGTATTATTGTTTAGGCAGTTTGATTCGATCGGACATGACCAAATTCTACACATACCGTAATATCTTCATATCGTGGGTACATTTTAATGTACTGTTTTTCACATCTAATCAATGGATGCGATGATAATATTTTACATTATCTATCAAATAGGATTGGATGGAATATTGTTTAGGCAGTTTGATTCGATCGGACATGACCAAATTCTACACATACCGTAATATCTTCATATCGTGGGTACATTTTAATGTACTGTTTTTCACATCTAATCAATGGATGCGATGATAATATTTTACATTATCTATCAAATAGGATTGGATGGAATATTGTTTAGGCAGTTTGATTCGATCGGACATGACCAAATTCTACACATACAGTAATATCTTCATATCGTGGGTACATTTTAATGTACTGTTTTTCACATCTAATCAATGGATGCGATGATAATATTTTACATTATCTATCAAATAGGATTGGATGGAATATTGTTTAGGCAGTTTGATTCGATCGGACATGACCAAATTCTACACATACAGTAATATCTTCATATCGTGGGTACATTTTAATGTACTGTTTTTCACATCTAATCAATGGATGCGATGATAATATTTTACATTATCTATCAAATAGGATTGGATGGAATATTGTTTAGGCAGTTTGATTCGATCGGACATGACCAAATTCTACACATACAGTAATATCTTCATATCGTGGGTACATTTTAATGTACTGTTTTTCACATCTAATCAATGGATGCGATGATAATATTTTACATTATCTATCAAATAGGATTGGATGGAATATTGTTTAGGCAGTTTGATTCGATCGGACATGACCAAATTCTACACATACGGTAATATCTTCATATCGTGGGTACATTTTAATGTACTGTTTTTCACATCTAATCAATGGATGCGATGATAATATTTTACATTATCTATCAAATAGGATTGGATGGAATATTGTTTAGGCAGTTTGATTCGATCGGACATGACCAAATTCTACACATACCGTAATATCTTCATATCGTGGGTACATTTTAATGTACTGTTTTTCACATCTAATCAATGGATGCGATGATAATATTTTACATTATCTATCAAATAGGATTGGATGGAATATTGTTTAGGCAGTTTGATTCGATCGGACATGACCAAATTCTACACATACCGTAATATCTTCATATCGTGGGTACATTTTAATGTACTGTTTTTCACATCTAATCAATGGATGCGATGATAATATTTTACATTATCTATCAAATAGGATTGGATGGAATATTGTTTAGGCAGTTTGATTCGATCGGACATGACCAAATTCTACACATACAGTAATATCTTCATATCGTGGGTTCATTTTTGTACTGTTTTTCACATCTAATCAATGGTTACGATGATATTTTACATTATCAAATAGGGTTGGATGGAATGGGAATACTCTACATATAATAAGCGTACAAATCAGATTAGTTCGGTTTGGATAGGACACAGTGTTAACATGTCCTTAGGAATAATGCTATATTTTTCAAATTTCCAATACTTTCTATCAAATCATTGTTTAATATTTCAGCAATTTTTTCTCAAAATAAAAGAAAATTCTTATGAAGTACTTTTTAGTGTATAAATCAGTTGTAAAACTCACGGAGTTTAGCTCTGAATGTTATCAATGCTTCTATTTGAGCTGATTTGACAAATTTAATTAGCTATATTCCATCTAAATGTTATTAGCTCATTAAACTTAGACACTATAACACTATTTAATCGGATAACCAAAGATTGTTTGCGCTAAAGTCAATTAAAATCAACATGTTGTATACAGTGTCGCCTAAACCTAGAGTCGCGTTAGCCCACGATTTCTATATTGGATTTTGCACAATTAGTTCAGTGGACGTTTACAATTATTTTCGTATTTAATTAATAAACGCCCGAGCTGGTTCGTATATAATACAATGTTTCGCAAAACCAAGCCGGCGCCGCGGATCGAACCCCAATTCATCAGGTTACATCGGCGTACACGAAGCCACTGAGCTATCTGAGAGCTATTACTCTGTTCATTAACGTGCACCGCACAGACACACGTTACGCAGCAAACGAAATTTTCACCACGCATTGTAATGAGCACAGGATGCCGATTGGCAGAGTTCGGGATGAAAATGATAATAACAATTTTTAGCTTCGTGCTTAAAAAGCAAATAAATATCAACTTGTACGAAAAAATTTATTCAGTGGTAGCTGGGACTTTTCAAAATGATGTTTGCCACCTATCCTGGCGGTGCGGACTAAGCCAAATTTCGTATGGAATAGCGTGAACTGAACTTTAAAATTCGAAAAAAATTTATATACCTGTAACAATTTAAGGGCGCTTACAACAAGCATTTCTCACTATAGATTATATAAACATGTAGTGTAAGTACCTAAAATATATATTTCGTGAGTGCTTAAAACAATTTATATATATGGATATGTATCTATAATAGATGGACACTTAGCCTGAAGCTTATACTTTGATTTTATATATATATATAATATTTTAAATACAAGATTTTTAATTAGTCTATTTAAGGGTAGTCCTTAAAAGCACTACCATGCGGTCCCCGGTTCCCTCTAGCGTCCCATTGACAAGCGCTTAATTCTAAGATTTGAGCAACCTTTTAGTCAATTTTACAGCTACGAAACGTTTTCTTGTCCCTCTCACAAAAGCTATCTATCTATTATTCATATCTCTATCAACAACAAGTTATACCAATATTTCCTATCAAGAATAGATATTGTGTTAAAGTTTAGACAAATTTCAAAGTGTAGACACAAAACTGGACTACCTACCTACTACCAAATAGAGTTACCATTTGGAAATAATAATGATTGTGGTCACGACAATGATGAGAGTTGGCACATGATCGTTTATAATAAGTTTCCGACAAGCCCTATCATCATCGTCATCGCTAGAGCTAAACTGAAATTGAAACCGACCGAAAAGCTAAACCGAAACCGCGGAGACGAACTTATAGAAGATATTCTGTTTCGTTTCGAAGACATTCGCTTTCGTCGCGTATTTGTAATGTCCACACAGCTTTTGGTTTCTACATTGCCGTGATCATACAGTTTGGCCACTTCGTTTCATGTGTATGGCTATCATCCTGTCCGATATTTATGTAGGGTTATATTTTATAATTAACTAATAATAAAGTATTTATATGTAATCATAATAGCTGGTACGCACCATGAAATTTGATTGTTGCTGGGCTCACCATTAGTAAAAAATTGTGACTGAGCACACTCAAAATAGTTTTGGTGGAATTTAAAAGAATTTTTTTTTTGAATTTTGCACCACCAGATATTCTTTTAAAATTCAAAGAATTATTCCTTGAAATTTCAAAGAATTAATACTGAAAATTCAAAAATATGTAATTCTTTGACAAGATTATTCTTTGAAATTTAATTCTTTAAAAGATGACTCCTTGAAGACGATTTTTTAATCTAGGATCTGAATATATCGCAATTAACACAGGATCATTAAGTTAAGTTTCATTGGGTGTATGTATACCCTAGACCGATACCCAAGTTAATTCTGAAATTATAAATAATCCTTTTGTGAACAAACCCGCAAATAATAGTCTTATAGCGGCCAAACCGTAGTTTTGTACCAGGGATGTGTTTGTAAAATTGCTTTAGTGCTTTGGCTACGCAAGCGGCAAATGTTGCATTATATTATAATTGTTTTGCATCGTACATCTGCGCAAACTTAAGTGACCCTACGGAAGCTTGCTTAACAAACAAGTCTCTTCGTTCACCTGGTCAATAATTTGCGGCCGGCAGCAAGCTAATTTTCACTGCACACAATGCAACCCATATAATAGTATGCAACCCAACGGTTCCAGTAGAGCATCTAGGAAAGTTTAGCATTAGCATTTGGTAATTTTATTTCCCAGAATTTCTAAAAACTCCTTCATACTTTCAAATCTCCAACTCAAAATTTGAAAGCATTTTTCCTGGTTCTTTTTTACTTTTTGATCAATTTGAACGTGTGAACACAAATTAAACTTTTGTGAAGAATAAAACGTTACCAGAACATTTATTGATCCATATTTGGTACCAAATTAAACAAAATATTTGCAAAAACGTCCATTTAAATTTTGAAGCTTCACGATTTGCCGCATATTTTTCATTGTAAATTTATAGCCAAGTCTTGATCAAATTTTAGTTCCAATTTAAATTAATAAAATTTTAATAACAAAGCATTATTATATGAACACATATCAAGTGTTAATACTTTCGATTACTCAAATATTTGGGTACGATTTCAACAGGACAAATTTCGGTGTAATCACAATTATCGTTTGTGTTCAATTACCAACGACGAATAGAATTTTTTTTAATTAATTACTTTGCGGCATGTTTAGAACAAAACACGGATTCAGACCATATAATTTTAATATGTGCATAGATTAGTTGCAGAAATTACGGCTGGTACCCAATATATTCGTACAATACCTTCGAATAGCCGGTTCATTGAGCAGTAACGCCATATTAGTCAAGTTCCTATTGTAAAGACAAATTTGACATATCTAAAAGTCCATAAACAAACACTCTATATCAGGATTTTTATATATTTCCAGTTAAAATTATATATTACAATATCTAAGAGATTTCAAAGGTTTTTATTATAAATCGAGGTTTAGTTTTTAGAAATTTTAGCGCTGTTCTTGTGCTTTACGGGGTTAAATTAGAGATTTTGGACCATTATAAGTACCAAGGAACTCTGCAAAGAGCGTTCAGGTTCATTCAAGTTACCATTATATTGTTATTATTATATTATATAGGATCCTTTAGAGGCAGAGAAGCTGCTATAAAATACTTACGGCACTAGCCAAGGCTGCGATTTATTATTTAAGCCGAACGTTCCTGGAAATGTATACATTTGTGTGCCTGAAATTTTTAATCAAAATTTAGTATATCGCTCAATTTACAATGTATTTTTGGTATTAAGAGGCGTTCTACATTTTTAAGAAATCTATAAAGTCTAAATATATTCTAATTCAAATTGTATATGTTTTTCAGGTTATACAGATCGGCTCTACCAATTATATGATACCAATCTATGATATAAACCTTAAAAGGAAATTATTGATAATAACAATTCGATATATATTTAGCTAAAAATGGTACCATAACAAATAATGACGCTATGATATTTATAATGGTTGGATATAGTAAATACTGACGTTATCAATATAAATGGTTCGTTTGGAGACGTTCCTCAAGCAGCCCAAACTTATTCTTTAAAAATTAGATTTTAAATTTAAAAATCGCCAAATTTAACATCAATGAACAATAATTTTATTGTCAATGAGTAAAACGAATTAAATTTTTACTCAGACCACAACAATTTTTTCGTGATCAATCCGAAGGCAGTCTTTATCAGCTATGTTGGTCACAAAAGTATTTCCTACCCATTTCTGTTTCCAAAGCATCCGTCCGCAGCATTTTCAACTGTGGCTAATTTTTCAACTCCTACTGGCCTCCCGATTGGTTCACTTGTCGATGGCGTCATTCTATTCGGTATTCAGTCTTCAAAAACCATATAACGATCCCTGCTATAATTCACGGAGTGAAGCCACTCGATGTGTACCGGATTTCGTGAACGCAGCCTATGGCAAACCCGTTGTAGCATCAAGCACATGTGGTATATCGCAACCGGCACGCTACTGCAGCGTCGTTGACGATAGCGATACCTTGTTACCTCCGACAAATTTTGAAAACCTCGAGAGCGATGGATCTAAAGAAAGCGAATTCGATGTTGACGAAGATCTAGATAAAAATTCAATCATTCAATCGGACGACCCATCATCATCAGGAACATCCATCGGAAGCAATGACCTTTTACCGTCGTCGTCATCATCACTATCTGAAAATGGACGCCTAGGCGGAATGAAATGCTCGATATGCGATCATCGTTCGGACTCACTCCGACATCCGGCTTCGTATTTAACCGATTTGAACAATCCACACAATATGACCTGCTGGATAAGTCAACCCAGCGTTGAATTTCCGTCAAACGTAACACTCACCTTATCGTTGGGTAAAAAATACGAACTCACCTATGTTAGCTTACAATTTTGTCGACAACGCCCGGACAGTATGACTATCTATAAATCGATCGACTATGGTCGTTCCTGGGTCCCCGTTCAGTATTACTCGAGTCAGTGCGCAAAAATGTATAACAAGGCCCCCAATGTTCAAATATCGAAACATAACGAGCAGGAAGCGCTTTGCACCGACGCACATTCGACTGCAAATCTTCGCGGTGATCGGATTGCTTTTTCCACGCTCGAAGGTATTACTGGTGTGAAATGCACCGTAGAACGCAGTATATATACATTGATTTCGCACAAATGGCGGTATATAAGGCGGTGTATATTCCCCTCTGGCCACTAAGGTCACTAAGGACCGCCTGGGACCCTAGAAAATTCTAGGATATATAGACTGAGCGGTTAATTGATATTTTAATCAATCAATTGATTGATTGATTGAGGGATCGATTGGTTCATTGATTCACTGATTGAATGGTCGATTAATTGTTTGACTGATTGATTGATTACATAGCTAAGTATTGTGTAGTTTCACAGTTTACAAATATTATCATTTTTATCAGCAGCCATCACATCTGATCACTGAGTTTGTTAATCATATTGGCAAGGGCCTACTCCTGTTTTCCAGGAGTACCAACAAGTATGCTAATTATTTCGTAAGGCCGATCAGACCAATAATGTTTTATGTATGTTTAGACTTTGAATTAGGATCGCTCCTATTTTCATCATATTTCATTGTCTATTTCACCAAGGTAACCACGAGGGGCGTAAATGTAGGCTATACCGTTCTCGATATACTAAGCCTTAATCTAAACTTAGATCCTTTTATGAGACATACACTAAGGCTAAGTCGCGCCGCTGCCGCATACCGAACCCCACGCTCTAAGCTGTTCCTTGGTACTTATAATGGTCCAAAATCTCTCATTTAACCCCGTAAAGCAACAGCAAGAACAGCGCTAAAATTTCTAAAAACTAAACCTCGATTTATAATAAAAACCTTTGAAATCTCTTAGATATTGAAATATATAATTTTAACTGGAAATATATAAAAATCCTGATATAGAGTGTTTGTTTATGGACTTTTAGATATGTCAAATTTGTCTTTACAATAGGAACTTGACTAATATGGCGTTACTGCTCAATGAACCGGCTATTTCGAAGGTACTGTACGAATATATTGGGTACCAGCCGGTAATTTCTGCAACTAATCTATGCACATATTAAAATTATATGCTCTGAATCCGTGTTTTGTTCTAAAACATGCCGCAAAGTAATTAATTAAAAAAATTCTATTAGTCGTTGGAAATTGAACACAAAACGATAATTGTGGTTGCACCGAAATTTGTCCTGTTGAAATCGTACCGAAATATTTGAGAAATCGAAAGTATTAACACTTGATATGTGTTCATATAATAATGCTTTGTTATTAAAATTTTATTAATTTAAATTGGAACTAAAGTTTGATTAAAGACTTGGCTATAAATTTACAAGGAAAAATATACGGCAAATCGTAGAAGCTTCAAAAATTAAAATGACGATTTTGCAAAAATATTTCGTTTAATTTGGTACTTAATGGATAATGAATAAATGTTCTGGTAACGTTTTATACTTCACAAAAGTTTTATTTGTGTTGACACGTTCAAATTGATCAAAAAATTAAAAAAGAACCAGGGGCAATGCTTTCAAATTTTGAGTTGGAGATTTGAAAGTATGAAGGAGTTTTTAGAAATTCTGGGAAATAAAATTACAAAATGCTAATGCTAAACTTTCCTAGATGCTCTACTGGAACCGTTGGGTTGCATACTATTATATGGGTTGCATTGTGTGCAGTGAAAATTAGCTTGCTGCCGGCCGCAAATTATTGACCAGGTGAACGAAGAGACTTGTTTTGTTAAGCAAGCTTCCGTAGGGTCACTTAAGTTTGCGCAGATGTACGATGCAAAACAATTATAATATAATGCAACATTTGCCGCTTGCGTAGCCAAAGCACTAAAGCAATTTTACAAACACATCCCTGGTACAAAACTACGGTTTGGCCGCTATAAGACTATTATTTGCGGGTTTGTTCACAAAAGGATTATTTATAATTTCAAAAGTTTAACTTGGGTATGCCGTTAGGGTTTACTTACACCAATGAATCTTAACTTAATGATCCTGTGTTAATTGCGATATATTTAGATCCTAGATTAAAAAATCGTCTTCAAGGAGTCATGTTTTAAAGAATTCAAATTTAAAACAATAATCTTGTCAAAGATTACAGTATTTTTTGAATTTTCAGTATTAATTCTTTGAAATTTCAGAGGGAACAATTCTTTGAATTTTAAAAGAATATCTGGTGGTGCAAAATTCAAAAAAAAAATTCTTTTAAATTCCACCAAAACTATTTTGAGTGTGCTCAGTCACAATTTTTTACTAATGGTGAGCCCAGCAACAATCAAATTTCATGGTGCGTACCAGCTATTATGATTACATATAAATACTTTATTATTAGTTAATTATAAAATATAACCCTACATAAATATCGGACAAGGATGATAGCCATACACATGAAACGAAGTGGCCAAACTGTATGATCACGGCAATGTAGAAACCAAAAGCTGTGTGGACATTACAAATACGCGACGAAAGCGAATGTCTTCGAAACGAAACAGAATATCTTCTATAAGTTCGTCTCCGCGGTTTCGGTTTAGCTTTTCGGTCGGTTTCAATTTCAGTTTAGCTCTAGCGATGACGATGATGATAGGGCTTGTCGGAAAATTATTATCAACGATCATGTGCCTACTCTCATCATTGTCGTGACCACAATCATTATTATTTCCAAAGGGTAACTCTATTGGGTAGTTAGGAAAGTAGTCCAGTTTTGTGTCTACACTTTGAAATTTGTCTAAACTTTAACACAATATCTATTCTTGATAGGAAATATTGGTATAATTTGTTGTTGATAGAGATATGAATAATAGATAGATAGCTTTTGTGAGAGGGACAAGAAAACGTTTCGTAGCTGTAAAATTGACTAAAAGGTTGCTCAAATCTTTAGAATTAAGCGCTTGTCACTGGGACGCTAGAGGGAACCGGGGACCGCATGGTAGTGCTTTACGGACTACCCTTAAATAGACTAATTAAAAATCTTGTATTTAAAATAATATGATATATATATAAAATCAAAGTATAAGCTTCAGGCTAAGTGTCCATCTATTATAGATACATATCCATATATATAAATTGTTTTAAGCACTCACGAAATATATATTTTAGGTACTTACACAACATGTTTATATAATCTATAGTGAGAAATGCTTGTTGTAAGCGCCCTTAAATTGTTACAGGTATATAAATTTTTTCGAATTTTAAAGTTCAGTTCACGCTATTCCATACGAAATTTGGCTTAGTCCGCACCGCCAGGATAGGTGGCAAACATCATTTTGAAAAGTCCCAGCTACCACTGAATAAATTTTTTCGTACAAGTTGATATTTATTTGCTTTTTAAGCACGAAGCTAAAAATTGTTATTATCATTTTAATCCCCCCGAACTCTGCCAATCGGCATCCTGTGCTCATTACAATGCGTGGTGAAAATTTCGTTTGCTGCGTAACGTGTGTCTGTGCGGTGCACGTTAATGAACGGAGTAATAGCTCTCAGATAGCTCAGTGGCTTCGTGTACGCCGATGTAACCTGATGAATTGGGGTTCGATCCGGCGCACCAGCTAGGTTTTGCGAAACATTGTATTATATACGAACCAGCTTTGGGCGTTTATTAATTAAATACGAAAATAATTGTAAACGTCCACTGAACTAATTGTGCAAAATCCAATATAGAAATCGTGGGCTAACGCGACTCTAGGTTTAGGCGACACTGTATACAACATGTTGATTTTAATTGACTTTAGCGCAAACAATCTTTGGTTCTCGATTAAATAGTGTTATAGTGTCTAAGTTTAATGAGCTAATAACATTTAGATGGAATATAGCTAATTAAATTTGTCAAATCAGCTCAAATAGAAGCGTTGATAACATTCAGAGCTAAACTCCGTGAGTTTTACAACTGATTTATACACTAAAAAGTACTTCATAAGAATTTTCTTTTATTTAAAAAAAAATTGCTGAAATATTAAACGATGATTTGATAGAAAGTATTGGAAATTTGAAAAATATAGCATTATTCCTAAGGACATGTTAACACTGTGTCCTATCCAAACCGAACTAATCTGATTTGTACGCTTATTATATGTAGAGTATTCCCATTCCATCCAACCCTATTTGATAATGTAAAATATCATCGTAACCATTGATTAGATGTGAAAAAAAGTACAAAAATGAACCCACGATATGAAGATATTACTCTATGTGTAGAATTTGGTCATGTCCGATAGGAATCAAACTGCCTAAACAATATTCCATCCAATCCTATTTTGATAGATAATGTAAAATATTATCATCGCATCCATTGATTAGATGTGAAAAACAGTACATTAAAATGTACCCACCGATATGAAGATATTACGGTATGTGTAGAATTTGGTCATGTCCGATCGAATCAAACTGCTTAAACAATATTCCATCCAATCCTATTTGATAGATAATGTAAAATATTATCATCGCATCCATTGATTAGATGTGAAAAACAGTACATTAAAATGTACCCACGATATGAAGATATTACGGTATGTGTAGAATTTGGTCATGTCCGATCGAATCAAACTGCCTAAACAATATTCCATCCAATCCTATTTGATAGATAATGTAAAATATTATCATCGCATCCATTGATTAGATGTGAAAAACAGTACATTAAAATGTACCCACGATATGAAGATATTACGGTATGTGTAGAATTTGGTCATGTCCGATCAAATCAAACTGCCTAAACAATATTCCATCCAATCCTATTTGATAGATAATGTAAAATATTATCATCGCATCCATTGATTAGATGTGAAAAACAGTACTTTAAAATGTACCCACGATATGAAGATATTACTGTATGTGTAGAATTTGGTCATGTCCGATCGAATCAAACTGCCTAAACAATATTCCATCCAATCCTATTTGATAGATAATGTAAAATATTATCATCGCCTCCATTGATTAGATGTGAAAAACAGTACATTAAAATGTACCCACGATATGAAGATATTACTGTATGTGTAGAATTTGGTACATATCCAATCGAATCAAACTGCCTAAACAATATTCCATCCAATCCTATTTGATAGATAATGTAAAATATTATCATCGCATCCATTGATTAGATGTGAAAAACAGTACATTAAAATGTACCCACGATATGAAGATATTACTGTATGTGTAGAATTTGGTCATGTCCGATCAATCAAACTGCCTAAACAATATTCCATCCAATCCTATTTGATAGATAATGTAAAATATTATCATCGCATCCATTGATTAGATGTGAAAAACAGTACATTAAAATGTACCCACGATATGAAGATATTACGGTATGTGTAGAATTTGGTCATGTCCGATCGAATCAAACTGCCTAAACAATATTCCATCCAATCCTATTTGATAGATAATGTAAAATATTATCATCGCATCCATTGATTAGATGTGAAAAACAGTACATTAAAATGTACCCACGATATGAAGATATTACGGTATGTGTAGAATTTGGTCATGTCCGATCGAATCAAACTGCCTAAACAATAATACTTAATACTAAATATTGAAATAAAATATTTAAGATATTTTGTGTACACTGCCTAAGTCTTTCACTAAGAACATTTTTTCATTAGTAACTGCAAGAGTTCATTAGGGAAGAGTATTGACACTTCCCTTCACTCACGTATAAACCCGCATTTGATGACGCGGGCGTTTTCGGCCCAACCCTCCCCCAGTTTCTTTTTTGGGGGTGCATAGAACTGTGGGGTCGGTTGATCCAGCAGCTGCTGATAACCGTACCCCCTCTGGAATTGGGGGTGCCGATATACCCCGCCAAAACGAAAACTGGGGGTCAGGCCGAACACGCCCGTATAATCAAACACGGTCTAACATTAGAGTGCAGGGAAGTGTCCTACTCTTCCTTAATGCACTCTTGCCACAATTGATCGATACCATTTCTATCACCGTTATGCATTCGAAACTGTACTCACCCTTAATATTTTTAAGTGAAACATTTGCTAATATCTTTCATTATGGATATTTTCAAATTTTTGAGCTTAACTTATCTGAGGCGTAATTGTTTGACAACGGTCTTTCCGGCAGCATTTGCAGGACGTATCATCATACACGGTCTAACATTAGAGTGCAGGGAAGTGTCATACTCTTGGTAACTGTAACTACGTTTTAAGCTAGTTTTCCTGCTACCAAGTAAAATTATTTCGTTTTGTCAGAAATTTAATTAATGGCCCACGTCACGTTTAACAGTCGGACGTTTACGTTGGTTAGGAAAAATAAAACCACTAGTCCGGAGATTAATATCTTTGACATAGGCTTAGGGCCTAGCCTAAACTTCGCATAATATATCCGATTAATGCGTCTTCCGCTTAATATTGAGCAAACTTTGCTTTCAGCCGCGGATTAATCTTGGATCACTCACGTAAGCACGTTGACCACTGCGCTATCTAAGAACTGTTGCTTGTTTCTAAGGAACCTTGCAAGGCAAGCGAATAAAAACCCGCATCCCGACGCACGCCCTACTACAAATTCAATTAGTCCATTATATCACAATGTATACCTCCTACAAATGTGTAACTGTTGTAGTTACATATCGAAAACTTCAGTGTTTTTGATTTATGCGTGGGTTAAAATATAATGCGAAATTTCAAAATAGGATGGTTGGTGGGGTTACCTTAAGTTTACTCACGTGTTAGGTAGCCAAACGTTAGACTGGCCAGTTTACTCTACTTTTAATTTTTTAGTGAGTGCTACTTAATTTATTTTCATAGCAACTGCATAAACAACAGTAGTAGTGTGCTGCGTAGAAAACCATTCTGCTCACTGTGACAGAATTGTTTTGTCAAGTTGAGAAACGTCAACTGCTCATAATA
>JASANE010021895.1:0-31200 GCA_030248225.1 Trileptium ribeirensis
TACAGCGGCATGTGACAGTTTTATGCGGCCATAAATCTTTCGTCTCACAGGCATAAAAATAGTAATATGTATGAAACAATGCATTTTAGGGTTGTGTGTTTTCGTGAGAATTAAAAAAATGTTAATAATTAATTACGGTTTCCAAACGTGTTCAACGGTTGTTTATGGGTAATTCATATTTATAATATTATACCATAAAGACATGTTTACCTCATTGGTTTTGTTTTAAACACTAATTTTGAATGCATTTCGGTATTACAAATCATCGAGTAATTTTGGTGCTTTAACTGAATAATTGTTATTTTTAAGATCGAAGATTTGTTGAAGACATGCTACAGTATGTTTGAGGTCCTACATCCTTTGTATCCATCTGAAGGCATTGATCACGTCGCAGAGCCCGAGGCTACAATTCAGCGTTTTGCCAACTCAGTTCAACATTCTCCACGAAACTCAGTTAGATAATTCGTACCCCTAGAATCTGCAATGAGTTCAACGGCTACATAGATACTGGCATACACTGTAATTTTTGATCCGGGTTTATGCAAAATACAGTAGCATCTGTTACACGAGAATGGAATACGGGACGTATGGGCCGATAACAGGCTTGGTCTGGCTTGCAATTAAGAAAGGTTTCATTTGGGTACGCTAAAGCTAAAGGAATTTTACACGTCATCGAGCGTTTACACCAGCGTTATCTAAAACGATTGCTTGCATAATGTTACACGAGAATGGAACATGGGACGTATGGGCCGGTAACAGGCTTGGTCTGACTTGCAATTAAGAAAGGTTTCATTTGGGTACGCTAAAGCTAAAGGAATTTTACACGTCATCGAGCGTTTACACCAGCGTTATCTAAAACGATTGCTTGCATAATCGCCGCTGGTAAATGTTCCATATTTACTCTACGAAATTGCAATATAGCTGCAATATAACTCAAAGGTCAGGTAATGGCAGGAAATTACAGTCATTACGTGCTTCGCAAAGACTACAAAGTTTCGATTCGCTCGAACACAGAAGTCACTTCGACCTCACTCAAACTTCCACTAGCGCTGGTGAACGACATATATCCCAGTATAATGAGCTGGAGAAAATACGCTATGGAACTTTCAGTATAACCAATAAAACGAGAATACATTGTGTCCTGTTTGACTCATATTGAGTCAGAGCTTGATTCAGATTGAATTAAATTTAAAGTTAAGCTTAGGGTTTCAAAAGAACCGACTCAATAGTCATTTCTGTTTTTTATTTTTAGTTTCTAGGATCTATCAGTTGTCGTGTAACAGGTCTTCAAAGTGACACCCGACCCGCGCAAGATCAAGCTTGCACAAACCATTATAAATTGTATAAATCCGGGGTTTGCATAGATTGTTTCAATTTTTTTAAAACCTTTTGACAAACATTTTATTTTGCAGATATCTTGTGGTGTGTGTCACCATTATGGCTGGATATGACTAATTTTTAGGTTGGATACTATAACATAAAACCTGTATTTTGGAGAATCGGGCATGAGTTCGTTAGTTTTATTACCTATATATTCAGGGTCACCCCAAAGCACTAAAACTTTAACATCTGTACTCAGGATCACACCAAAGCACTAAAACTTTAACATCTGTACTCAGGGTCACACCAAAGCACTAAAACTTTAACTTCTGTACTCAGAGTCACACCAAACACTAAAACTTTAACATCTGTACTCAGGGTCACACCAAAGCTCTAAATTTTTAACATCTATACTCAGGGTCACACCAAAGCACTAAAACTTTAACATCTGTACTCAGGGTCACACCAAAGCACTAAAAGTTTAACATCTGTATTCAGGATCACACCAAAGCACTAAAACTTTAACATCTATACTCAGGGTCACACCAAAGCACTAAAACTTTAACATCTGTTCTCAGATCACACCAAAGCACTAAAACTTTAACATCTGTGCGCAGGGTCACACCAAAGCACTAAAACTGTAACATCTGTACTCAGGGTCACACCAATGCACTAAAACTTTAGCATATGTACTCAGGGTCACACCAAAGCACTAAAACTTTAACATCTGTACTCAGGGTCACACCATAGCACTAAAACGTTAACATCTGTACTCAGGGTCACACCAAAGCACTAAAACTTTAACATCTGTACTCAGGGTGACACCAAAGCACTAAAACTTTAACATCTCTACTCAGGGTCACAGCAAACCACTAAAACTTTAACATCTGTACTCAGGGTCACACCAAAGCTCTAAACTTTAACATCTATACTCAGGGTCACACCAAAGCACTAAAACTTTAACATCTGTACTCAGGGTCACACCAAAGCACTAAAACTTTAACATCTGTACTCAGGATCACACCAAAGCACTAAAAATTTAACATCTGTACTCAGGGTGACACCAAATCACTAAAACTTTAACATCTCTACTCAGGGTCACACCAAAGCACTAAAACTTTAACATCTGCACTCAGGGTCACACCAATGCACTAAAACTTTAACATATATATGTACTCAGGGTCACACCAAAGCACTAAAACTTTAACATATGTACTCAGGGTCACACCATAGCACTAAAACTTTAACATATGTACTCAGGGTCACACCAAAGCACTAAAACTTTAACATCTGTACTCAGGGTCACACCAAAGCACTAAAACTTTAACATCTGTATTCAGGATCACACCAAAGTACTAAAACTTTAACATCTGTTCTCAGATCACACCAAAGCACTAAAACTTTAACATCTGTTCTCAGATCACACCAAAGCACTAAAACTTTAACATCTGTGCGCAGGGTCACACCAAAGCACTAAAACTTTAACATCTGTACTCAGGGTCACACCAATGCACTAAAACTTTAACATATGTACTCAGGGTCACACCAAAGCACTAAAACTTTAACATCTGTACTCAGGGTCACACCATAGCACTAAAACTTTAACATCTGTACTCAGGGTCACACCAAAGCACTAAAACTTTAACATCTGTACTCAGGGTGACACCAAAGCACAAAATACAGGGACACACCAAAGCACTAAAACTTTAACATCTCTACTCAGGGTCACAGCAAACCACTAAAACTTTAACATCTGTACTCAGGGTCACACCAAAGCTCTAAACTTTAACATCTATACTCAGGGTCACACCAAAGCACTAAAACTTTAACATCTGTACTCAGGGTCACACCAAAGCACTAAAACTTTAACATCTGTACTCAGGATCACACCAAAGCACTAAAAATTTAACATCTGTACTCAGGGTCACACCAAAGCACTAAAACTTTAACATCTGTACTCAGGGTCACACCAAAGCACTAAAACTTTAACATCTGCACTCAGGGTCACACCAATGCACTAAAACTTTAACATATATATGTACTCAGGGTCACAACAAAGCACGAAAACTTTAACATCTGTACTCAGGGTCACACCATAGCACTAAAACTTTAACATCTGTACTCAGGGTCACACCAAAGCTCTAAACTTTAACATCTGTACTCAGGGGGACCACAGGACACACAAAGACGCGTATCGAGCAAAAACCGGACGAAGATCGAAACGAGAGGACACAGGCATAAACATACCAAAGCACAAAACACACCCTCACACCAAAGCACTAAAACTTTAACATCTGTATTCAGGATCACACCAAAGCACTAAAACTTTAACATCTGTTCTCAGATCACACCAAAGCACTAAAACTTTAACATCTGTGCGCAGGGTCACACCAAAGCACTAAAACTTTAACATCTGTACTCAGGGTCACACCAATGCACTAAAACTTTAACATATGTACTCAGGGTCACACCAAAGCACTAAAACTTTAACATCTGTACTCAGGGTCACACCATAGCACTAAAACTTTAACATCTGTACTCCGGGTCACTCCAAAGCACTAAAACTTTAACATCTGTACTCAGGGTCACACCAAAGCACTAAAACTTTAACATCTGTACTCAGGGTCACACCAAAGCACTAAAACTTTAACATCTCTACTCAGGGTCACAGCAAACCACTAAAACTTTAACATCTGTACTCAGGATCACACCAAAGCACTAAAAATTTAACATCTGTACACAGGGTCACACAAAAGCGCTAAACTTTAACATCTATACTCAGGGTCACACCAAAGCACTAAAACTTTAACATCTCTGTCTCAGGATCACACCAAAGCACTAAAAATTTAAAATCTGTACTCAGGTTCACACAAAAGTTCATAACTTTAACATCTATATTCAGGGTCACACCAAAGCACTAAAACTTTAACATCTGTACTCAGGGTCACACCAAAGCACTAAAACTTTAACATCTGTACTCAGGATCACACCAAAGCACTAAAAATTTAACATCTGTACTCAGGGTCACACCAAAGCACTAAAACTTTAACATCTGTACTCAGGGTCACACCAAAGCACTAAAACTTTAACATCTGAACTCAGGGTCACACCAATGCACTAAAACTTTAACATATATATGTACTCAGGGTCACACCAAAGCACGAAAACTTTAACATCTGTACTCAGGGTCACACCATAGCACTAAAACTTTAACATATGTACTCAGGGTCACACCAAAGCACTAAAACTTTAACATCTGTACTCAGGGTCACACCAAAGCACTAAAACTTTAACATCTGTATTCAGGATCACACCAAAGCACTAAAACTTTAACATCTGTTCTCAGATCACACCAAAGCACTAAAACTTTAAGCACTATTATCACAGGGTCACACCAAAGCACTAAAACTTTAACATCTGTACTAGGGTCACACCAATCACTAAAACTTTAACATATGTACTCAGGGTCACACCAAAGCACTAAAACTTTAACATCTGTACTCAGGGTCACATCATAGCACTAAAACTTTAACATTGTCTTCAGGGTCACACCAAAGCACTAAAACTTTAACATCTGTTCTCAGGGTGACACCAAAAGCACTTAAAACTTCATCATTACTCAGGGTCACACCAAAGACACTAAAACTTTAACATCTACTCAGGGTCACAGCAAACCACTAAAACTTTAACATCTGTACTCAGGGTCACACCAAAGCTCTAAACTTTAACATCTATACTCAGGGTCACACCAAAGCACTAAAACTTTAACATATCTCTCAGGGTCACACCAAAGCACTAAAACTTTAACATCTGTACTCAGGATCACCCCAAAGCACTAAAAATTTAACATCTGTGCGCAGGGTCACACCAAAGCACTAAAACTTTAACATCTGTACTCAGGGTCACACCAAAGCACTAAAACTTTAACATCTGCACTCAGGGTCACACCGATGCACTAAAACTTTAACATATATATGTACTCAGGGTCACACCAAGCACGAAAACTTTAACGTATCTACTTCAGGGTCACAAAATAGCACTAAAACTTTAACATCTGTAACCAGGGTCACACCATAGCACTAAAACTTTAACATATGTAACCAGAGTCACACCAAAGCACTAAAACATTAACATCTGTACTCAGAGTCACACCAAAACACTAAAACTTTAACATCTGTACTCAGGGTCACACCAAAGCTCTAAAACTTTAACATCTATACTCAGGGTCACACCAAAGCACTAAAACTTTAACATCTGTACTCAGGGTCACACCAAAGCACTAAAAGTTTAACATCTGTACTCAGGGTCATACCAAAGCACTAAAACTTTAACACCTGTACTCAGGATCACACCAAAGCACTAAAACTTTAACATCTATACTCAGGGTCACACCAAAGCACTAAAACTTTAACATCTGTACTCAGGTCACACCAAAGCACTAAAAGTTTAACATCTGTGCTCAGGGTCACACCAAAGCACTAAAACTTTAACATCTGTACTCAGGGTCACACCAATGCACTAAAACTTTAACATATGTACTCAGGGTCACACCAAAGCACTAAAACTTTAACATCTGTACTCAGGGTCACACCATAGCACTAAAACTTTAACATCTGTACTCAGGGTCACACCAAAGCACTAAAACTTTAACATCTGTACTCAGGGTGACACCAAAGCACTAAAACTTTAACATCTGTACTCAGGGTCACACCAAAGCACTAAAACTTTAACATTTCTACTCAGGGTCACAGCAAACCACTAAAACTTTAACATCTGTACTCAGTGTCACACCAAAGCTCTAAAACTTTAACATCTATACTCAGGGTCACACCAAAGCACTAAAACTTTAACATCTGTACTCAGGGTCACACCAAAGCACTAAAACTTTAACATCTGTACTCAGGATCACACCAAAGCACTAAAAATTTAACATCTGTACTCAGGGTCACACCAAAGCACTAAAACTTTAACATCTGTACTCAGGGTCACACCAAAGCACTAAAACTTTAACATCTGCACTCAGGGTCACACCAATGCACTAAAACTTTAACATATATATGTACTCAGGGTCACACCAAAGCACGAAAACTTTAACATCTGTACTCAGGGTCACACCATAGCACTAAAACTTTAACATCTGTAACCAGGGTCACACCATAGCACTAAAACTTTAACATCTGTACTCAGGGTGTTATGACGACAGTGTTATAAACACACAATATAGACTGCTTGTTTATCGAGCAAAAACCGTGACTGATATTGTATCGATTTAACGAGAGTGACTACAGTGTCATAAACATACCATACAGACTGTTTGTCTGTCGAACAGCAATCGTGACAGATACTGTCGATTTAACAAGAGTGACTACAGTGTCACAAACAAACTATACAGACTGCTTGTTTGTCGAACAGCAACCGTGACAGACCTGTTGTTTTAACGAGAATGACTACGGTGTCATGAACAAACTATATAGAGTGTTTGTTCGTCGAACAGCAATCGTGACAGATACTGTCGATTTAGCAAGAATGACTACAGTGTCACAAACAAACTATACAGACTACTTGTTTGTCGAACAGCAACCGTGACAGACACTGTTGTTTTAACGAGAATTACTACGGTGTCATGAACAAACTACATAGACTGCTTGTTTGTCGAACAGTAAACGTGATTGAGACCGTGTCGATTTAACGGGAATGACTACAGTGTTATAAACACACTATATAGACTGCTTGTTTATCGAACAAAAACCGTGACTGATATTGTGTCGATTTAACGAGAGTGACTACATTGTCATAAACAAAGTACATAGACTTCTTGTTTGTGGAACAGCAACCGTGACGTAGTCTGTCGATTTAATGAAAATGACTACAATATTATAAAAAAATTAGGTCCATGCCAACGTTAGACGTCTACGTTATAAGGTTAGATAAAAAAACAGCTTAGAGCGGGGATTCGGGGGGCTGCAGCCTCCGGAACTAGGCTTGGTACATGGCTCATATAGGGGCCTTAGCTTAGGCTAAGGCCGAAAACGGCACGGCATGCATTATACTTCCGCCCTAAAGTTGATAAGGACCAAGAATTATATGAACTGATTGTTTGTCGAACACCAACCGATTTAACTTCGATTTAACGACAATGACTACAGTGTTATAAACTAACTATATAAATTGATTGTTTGTCGAACAGCAAACGCGATTGGCACTGCGACGCTTAAACGAGAATGTCGAACAAACAACCGTGACTTACACTATAGATTTAGCAAGTTCTACAAACTGGCGGCGCAATTTGGCACACAATACGACTTCAAAAAAATTACGGCTTGGATGCTTCGAACTGTACCATTATGAACGTTGCGGAGGCATTCTAGAATTCAGAGTTGCGCTGGCTTCAACGAAGCATTTGGAACGCTATAGAGATTGAGCTATCCATTCTAATATCTACAGTTTCTGCTTAGCGAGCCTACTAAACACATATTTACTCTCGACAACGAACCAGCATTCTCTTAGTAGTTTGGCGCTGCTCAGCATTGAAGCGCATACTACTGATAATCTGCAGACAAAAAAATTGAAAATTTGATGTTTTCTTCAACAAAAGCCATCGGATAATAAAACCATTAACTAAGATATATTTTAATTAACGCTTGACCATCAATTCTTCGGTATTGAATGGTTTTGGATTTAGTACAAATTCGGTTAACTTTTTCTTCGGCTAGCCAATAGTTATATTAAAAGAGGGCTGCGGAAGTATTATATATTCCCAATTGCTGTAGATAGTTGGGGTTTGTTAGACCATATCATCCGGCTTTTGCAGGCCAGGCCACGCCCATGATGGGTGCTATTTCTTAACTTTTGTCAGACCAGCAGATAAGGCTTCTGGGGTTCCAGACAGGTTAGGGAGGTATATATACATCAAACACAAAGCCTGTTCCATTTGATTACACACAATGACAACAATACATGGAACATAGCTTCTATTTCACCCTCTATTGCGAGATACAGCGAGAAACTGCAGTCGGAAACATATTGTGAAGACATTTTGTTGGACAATAACTTGTATTTTAATAGCGTTCGATAGGATAAGTTATTTACAATCCAATAATCTTTGATGTGTCTGTATTCTCGAAGGGTTTACAGGAAGCAGTATCAATTCTCAATACACTTTTCTGTTTGTTTGTATCATAATTTGTGACATTTAATCAACTGTATTATCGGTGTTAATAAAAAACTTAATATGTCCTTCTGCCAGCCGATAATCACACGACGTATCAGGCGATAATGAACATAGCAGTAATATTTCATTTGGACAATGCTACGTGCAATGAATACTCGATAAGTTTATAGAATATTCACGTATAATATCAATTTCAATTCTACACATTAGTCGTCAATTCTAAGTCTGCATTGCTGTAGTGCTATGACTTAAAGTTTAATATAAACATTGTTTTCCAGCACAAGAGCATTTGATCTCTTTTTGAGGCTAGTCAATGACGTGAAATTTTTTTGCTTCCTTTCTAGGTTATATTATTATTTTCTTTAATAAATACATCTTTAAATTATACTTGCCGAAGCAGAGGTCCATGGGCGGCTTCCCACTCTGAGGACTTTAACTCTACCGATGCCCTCGTCTATCCAAGGTACCACCCTACACTCCCACGGGATCTGCACCCTTCTCTCACTCCCCCACTTTCCGCGGGCGCCGAAGGCTCGCGGAAAATATAGGAAAATAGACAAATCTTAGAAAATGTGAGGGAGGACAAGGAGGTCATCAACTATTTTGGCACCACCCTCGGACAACCTCTCCCAGCCGACCCGGGCAACCACCACCACCCCTGAGAGATTGCAGCGTCAGGATGTATGGTTTAAATGTGCCAAAAAGATGCATATATATTTTATTGGCAAAATATAACTGTTGGTCACGCGGTCACGCGTTTTGCACTTTTACCAATGGATATATTACCAAATACGACTGGATAACTTTGTGGTGTTGATAAAATCATTCAATATATAATCAATTTAATATGGCTATTAAGAAGTTGTATAAGCAGCGAAAATATCACCTTAAAATGATTCGATGAACCTGCCGCTAAATTTGTTAGAATTCAACAAGTTTAGCTCGACTTGTCGATTTTCTCGAATTGTCTGAGCTTCAAACTTATGCTCAAACTTTACACGCTCAAAATTGTTGCTCTTCACATTTTTCGTAAGTTTGAACTTGTTAACACCGTTCACACTATTCCGAGATTTTAGCTAATCGTCTACGAGATGTATTACCTGATAAAAGTTTGAGCTAAAAATTTGACCTCAAATTTTGAAACAATATGTTTTCTTTTAACAATAACCTTACAATTTTGCTCAAGTTTTAATCAAAATCCGATCAAATTATGAGTGTGTGAGCACACCTTAAGCCAAATTCTTAGCAAACTTCGAATACTGGTAATCTGTATAGAATGTTAACGAATACAAAACAATATCAATATATAAAGCAGTGTGCAACGTGGCCTCGGTAAGTTCAGGCAGTTGGTCCGCAGCGCACCGGCTGTGGCAGGCTTGCGGCAGCTGTGCCACTGTTGCGTTTACACAGTTAGCCCAGACCATGCTGCTAAATTTGTTACAGAGTTAGCCCAGACCAGGCTGCTAAATTTGTTACAAAATTAGCCCAGACCATGCTGCTAAATTTGGTTCAGAGTTAATAGCCCATACCATGCTACTAAATTTGTTGCAGAGTTAGCCCAGACCATGCTGCTAAATTTATTACAAATAGCTCATACCATTCTGCTAAATTTGTTACAGAGTTAGCCCAGATCACGCTGCTAAATTTGTCACAAAGTTAGCCCAGACCGTGCTGTTAAATTTGTTACAGAGTTAGCCCAGACCGCGCTGCTAAATTTGTTAAAGACTTAGCTCAGACCAGGCTGCTAAAGTCGTATACTTCATCGTATATACTATAGTTATAATCATAACCGTATTTTACTACAAATATGCACTGTATTATTGTGACAACACTGAAATATATCACTTCGTTACATATATATATATATATATTTGAATCAGACCAGACTGTTTAGTCCCAAATGGCTGTCGACTTCTTTTTCATTTTAACCGTATTTACATTTTATCATGAATAAAGAAAATCAAAGTAAAATATGCCGAGTTTTTAGTTGCGGTGCCGCTCTGACTTAGTCTTTCAATTTTTTTATACATATATTTTTTGTATATTTTATTTCATTGATTTTTTCTTTATATTAAATTTTCTACGTTGCAGTAGCTGGGCTATGTCAGAAGGGCCTTTAAAAGTTTGGATCGTTACAAGATAATATTCAAAATTTCGTATAACTTTTATTTAAATCAATTTTAAATTTGCAACGTAAAAAGTGGAAAATTTTTGATCAATAAGCTTTTCGGGCGCTTTTGTAGCATTCAAGACATAAATTTAAACGTCACGTCAAATTATATGTAAAAAAAGTAATGCTATGATGAATGGCATGAAATGATTACAACATATTATTCTGCGGGAACTACTGCACGATGTGCCGCCCACAAACATGGCGAAAATTAAGGGCGTTTTTATTTTAGGTATCAAATTCTGATCGGTGTTCATTTTTCCCGATTTAAAAGGAGTCGATTTAAATCAACTTCCTCAGAGAGAAGTCGTTTTAAATTGGACGATCCTGACCGAGTTTGAAACGAATTAATTGGCATTTGACATCATCGTGCTTTTGATGAGCTGCAGAATATTGTTATTGCTTAACATTTCAACCGGAATTTAAGCCTTTACACACAGTATAACAACTCTGATACAGCATACATTGTGAAGAGGTGCGATATAGTTTGTCTTGGGGCATGTGTTTGCACGTGCGTTGTAATTGGCTAGCCTTGCGAGGTATTTTAAAGAACCAAGCATCAGCTATCAATTAGCGCAGTAGCTTGCATGTGAAAATCGCACCAAAATGACCCAGGTTCCAGCCGCAGCTGTTTCAAAATTTTGTTCAACGTTGTTCGAAATACACGTTAATTCATGCGGAAAAGGCAGAAGGATGTGTTTTCTATCGCAGCCGTCAGATTGTGATATTGTTGTACATAGTCATACCGCCTGAAAGGATTGTAGCATTTAATTTCACGTGCAAAGTGGAAACTTTCACACTGTAATAACCCAACGGTAGAAGTCTACTTACCAAAAGGGAACTGGTGTACAACAAATGTTATGAATACATGCAATTTTGAATATAAATTTTTGTCTTTAACCAACACTCGTGTAACTGCTGTTTTATAGTACGATTTCTGCGGTAGCTATGTACAACAAATGTACAGGACAGTTATGTACATGAACTGGTGTACAACAAATATTATGAATACATGCAATTTTGAATATAAATTTTTGCTTTTAACCAACACTCGTGTAACTGCTGTTTTATAGTACGATTTCTGCGACAGCTATGTACAAGAAATGTACAGGACAGCTATGTACATAAACTGGTGTACAACAAATCTTATGAATACATGCAATTTTGAATATAAATTTTTGCTTTTAACCAACACTCGTGTAACTGCTGTTTTATAGTACGATTTCGGCGACAGCTATGTATATATAGGTGCAACAACAGTCAACTCGCACCATTTTTTTATTTCCGTTTTCAATTTCGAAAAGCTCTACTCTGGTATTAACGTTTATGAACACGTCTGCTATTTTGTAAGAAACATACCCATACTGGATTCCGTAGGAACATTATGTTACCCATTAACACGTTGAAAACATAAACAATATTTGATTTAAGCCCAACGATTACTCAAATCTAGTTCAGTAGATGTAAAGGTTTCGTTGTTGAAATTTACAGCAAATTAATTTATTTATGGAAAAAGTACTACAACAGCAACTGTGACTTTGGCGTTAGACATGTTCTCGCTTTCTTATTTCATAGTAAAATACATAATATGAAACTAACGTTATTTATACTGCAAGATAAATTAGTATTAACACTTGTACGATCAACACACAAACATGAATACCCAAGTCTTAAGTTGTGACAAAAGTTAAAAGAATTTTGACTCAAAGTCCGCTTTTTTGAAACTTCACGTCTTTAGTTTAGATATTGTTCGAATAACATCGATACTATTGTACCGGCTACGAGTGCACTGTGAAAATTCGAACCAAATGTTGCCTACTTGACAGTTGTAGCTGAAGAAGCCAGTTGCAAGAACCACGTCGTTTTTTGACTAAATAAGTAGTTCAAACCTGCTTATTGTGTGGCGAAGTGCGTTATTTTACTTGTATAGGTGTGCTGTATATCGATTTTCTGCACTGTGAATGTTTGAACCGAATTAGTATCGCATTTGCCATAAACCATAGATTTTTACTAATTTTGGCTTTAAAGCAGGAGTATTTTCATTAATTAGTGGTCAAATAATAAAGTGGTATAGTTTATGCATATTTTTATGTACCTCTGCATCAATCCTTAAATGCATAATATGTAAAAGAGATTGATCTACCAATACTTTCTAGAGTTTTGGCCGCCATTATATATTAAAAATCAATACAGTATACTAACCAGGTAATAGAATAATAAAGATATGTTGCAGTAGAATAATTATATTCAGCAATGTTTTTAAAAATATATACAGTAGAACTTTTATCAAACTTGACAATTTTATAATATTTCATGTTCAACACGGCCGGTCGGCAACGACGCGTAGCGCCACTCATTGCGATAATTAAGTTTGTTTCTACGTGCGTTGTTATTTGACCGTTGTGTTAGGAAACCTAAAAATCGAGCATCGGCTGCTAAATATTAACTCAATGGTTTGCGCACGCATCTTGCACTCAAAAAGCCTGAGTTCGATTTGTGCCAACTGTAGCAGATCGCCAAAAATTGTACGCTGCGCAAACTAGTTCGGGCTTTTAATGGATTAAAAATGAAAATAAACTCATGCAATAAACGTTAAGGAGTCCAGTGCACATAAAAATTTGGCAGTTGTTCAATGAGCTTAGCAACTACAAATTTCAAAAACTCTTAATAATTAGTTTTTCTAATTGGATACTGAATAAACACAATGCCGTTGATTAAAATATGTTTAAATCAACATGTTATACTGTTTCACTATATCGGTTTCTGGTATTATGCGGCGTTTACGTTATAAGTTTACGTTTGGAAGTTTTGTCCACGTACAGCCTACGTAACACCGTTAACGATATAGTGTACAGAACACCAACACTATATTGTAAGCAATTATATATGGTGTTTCGGACACCATCAGCACATATGTATGGTATCATGGACACCCTAAACTTCTAGCTAGCGGTTATAAAAATCCTTTGGGAAGATACCTTGTTGTTTTTCCGCAGCAGGGAGTTTATACAGTACACGCTCTGACCATTCACTTCCTACGCAAAGCTTTAAACGGCATGGTTTATGGGATATAATCAATTAGCCTAAATAATTTGAATTTTCACTTAGCTAATTTTCTCGCCTTTTTTTAAACAACTGTTCAAATATAAGGTGTCGAAGACACCATAGTGTAATTTATACGGTATCCGCGACACCTTTACCTGTGCTGCATAGCATAATCCTTATGACTACCATGTACCATGCTATGGTCGTGATCACATAGGGTCAAATCTTCCACATGGCGCGCGTTTTATAACATAAACGCCGCATTATTTGATAGTGACTGTGAAATGGGAAGTCCGAAAATATGTCGTATACTGTTATAGAGCAATAAGCAAATTGGAACTTATAAAATTATCAGCTGCCAAAACATTGAAGCTAGTATTCAAAGCTGCTTTAAACAAACATCCTGGTTGGTTAAATCTGAAATCATCATTATGTTGTAAAGCGATCAAGCTCCATCGATTAATTGCTAAGCCGTGCAGCAAATGTTTAGCCCGTTTTTATAGCCAGCGTTCAAATTGGATAAAAAGAAATAAATTAGTAACCGAGCGACAGCATATAGAGTCAACTCTAGTGCTGAAATGTCAAAAAGTACTCTAAAATAGAAAGCAGTTATGACGACAGCTATTTTAAAATAAGCGAGAATTATATCTATGAACGTAAACGGACGTTTTTGCTTATAGGGCAAAATATTTCCTAGAATTGTCAATCAATCTCATTTTAAGCCAGGACGTATATTTAATAAAAAAGCAAATCGTAATTCGCTATATTCATATAACTGTTTCAAAAGAACTATCTGACCGTGATTAATAATATATTTTAGAATCCTAGATAAATCGTACAAAGTGTTTGGCGATTTACGCCTTTTTCATAATTTGTAGATGCTTTTCAAGCAGGTTTATCAGATTGCTGTAAAAATATGTTTGTATTATAAATTCCGCGTAATTATAGTCTGCTAAGCTTTGCGCCATCGAAAATGTTATTTTTGCGATACAGCCAGTATATACACCTGCGTACATCGATATATACCAGTACCATACCATAGCTAATACATTTGGGTTCGGTTCAGCTGTTTGTTATTTTTACTGTTGTTCCTTTGGTCAGGCGCAATACGAGTGCAATAACTATGGAAGAATCAGGAATAAATATTAACTCTTCACACATTCATCAGCGTTGATATTAGTTTTTGCGATGCCGCCAGTATATATAGCTGCGTATATCGATATATACCACTACCATACCATACCCAATACATTTGAGTCCGGTTCAGCTGTTTGTTAACTTTACTGTTGTTCCTTTGGTCAAGCACTATTAGAATGCAGTAACGATCGGAGGATCAGGAAAAAATATTAACACTTGACACATGCATCAGCGTTGATATTAGTTTTTGTCACAGCGGTTAGGTCGTGACATTATTCTAGAATTTGGTCAAATGTTGCATTGTATATCCAGCTAATAACGCATAAATTTTGAAACATACCAACCCAGCTACATCCGATCTAATAAAACCAACTAATCTGGCTAAATTCATAACCGATATGGGTTCAATTTTTAGCACACGGTGTGCAGAAACAGCAACAGACATGTTATACCAGACAAGCGGTACATTGCGTATACACTATACGATGCTTCAAAATTTATTAATAAACTAAATTTTTAGGAATCGTAACGTAAACTACGAAAGAGTGATAGGTTTATTACGATACCGGAGCTATAGTTGACAATACTGCGTACTCAATATTTTTGTTGAACAGTGACAATAAAATATTTGAAACTCAAACCAATTCAAACGAAAATAATTTTCACAGCATTCTAACCTAGTTTCAATGGTTTGTTTGCTATTAAAGTAAAATATGTTTACTCATTAATATTCACAATATTTCTAAACATACTGTGTTTTATCAGACAATCTTCATCGTAAGTATTTTCGAGTGAATTCTGTACCATTTTTCGTTGTTCTCAAATATATTTAGATTTAAAATGTGCGAGTTAAAATAAAATCACCTCGGTATTATATTTTTCTGCAGCACTGGATTTGGAATCCACATCCATTGTTATGAAACAAATATGGAATTTGATTCGCTTAATTGCTAGCCCAGATTTAACGACATTCAATCAGGTAATGAGAGTAAACTGACGTTTTTTAACTTTGAATTGAAACTTGTTTCTCTTCATGAACAGATATAATGTGAGTGTGACGTCATAAACCAAATCCTTCGGTAGTTTGTCAGTTCGCGAACACGATCATTTCTTAATTAAAATTCGACAAAATTTTATTCACAAACAGATTTTATGTTCATGAATGCAAAAATTTTTTCGACTGATTACAGTCTTGAAATTAGTATGATGGTAATTTCATACAATTATTGTGTGATATTATTTCGCTACAATTTGTATAAAACTTAGCACAAATACGGGCAGCTTTATGACGAACAAATCCTACATGAATTGTGTACCACTTTGTACATTATGTATGATTATGTCAACATAAATTGTAAAAAATTGACCACAATAAATGTATTATACTTTGTATATAATTTGTATTTATTGTATCACAGAATATGTATGATTATTTACATATCCTTTGAATGAATTTTCATATAAGAATTGTGTGACTCGTTACACATTCCTTTGTTTGAAATTACATACAACATAGGTATGTGTGATAAATCGGGCATTATTTGCATGATATTGCGTACAAAAATGTGTGATTATTTGCATATAATTTGTATGAAGTTTCAGATATTAAATGTATGTTTTGTAACACATAATTTTTTGAAGCTATATAAAGCAAATATATCATAAAATTGAAAACTAGTACAAAATAGCAGTTAACTACAAACATTCATACATTAGGTGTATCTTTTCTCATAAAAATATTTATAAAAATTCACACATTAGATGTATCATATTTAATACAAATGACCATTCATACTTTAAATATATTTAATCTCATACAAATAAATATAAAACTCATACAATATATATTTTCAATAGAAATATGCATTAAAATTCATACATAGTATATGTTGCGTTTTATACAATTAATATTCAAATTAATACAATACAGGTATGGTATTTGATACAAATATATGTGAAGATTCTTGCATTATGTTGTTTATTTCATACTATAAAGTGGTAAATTTCAATCAACTACAACTGTATTTTTATGCATGCGTATCTAAAAATTCACACAAAAGAGAAAATCGCTTTATCAAATTCCATACAAAGTGTTTTGATATCCATACTTTACAAATGTATGAACTGTCACACTTAAAATGTGTCTGTAAAGCTGACCATGCAAATAATGTATGACACTGTGGACATACATGTATGGCATATACTGCTAATTTTAAGAGTGTACAATTTGTCCAGTATCTGAGTGCTGGAAACTTATACGAAATAAGTAAATGGGATGGTTGGTATGGTCATTCCATGTTGTGTCGCGAAAAAATAAAGTATGATTTGGGCGCGGGAAATTAGTCGAATGTTAGGATTGTCCTACTGTAATTATTGTGCCGCAATAAATTTAATATCTATCAACAGTAATGGCTATCGCCAATTATATCATGCATGGTCGAAAATCCAGAATCTGAACTGAATGTGTCGCTTGACCAGTCTTTCATGATATTTTAATACCAATAAGGTGTATTATCTCAACATATATTTATTATTTTTTTATTACCGATAGCAGTTTTATTTGCACTCTATTGGTCTTGTTTGATACCTATAGCTTAAGCTTGTTACTTCCAAAAAATATTACAGCTTTGGTGATAAAGTGGATCAACATTTTAAGCAAAACAAATATGCCTGCTTATCCCTCGACTAGCAGTACCGCGTATTCGACGACGTTAAACGAAACGGTTATAGGGAAATAATCGCGTTTACTAGAACAGGATCTAGCTGTTTTATCGTCTAACATTTTACTACACAGCAATGATTGATCGATGTTGTTAAGTATGTCTACAAAGGTAATGGATTTGTTTGCTTTTGCTCTGTATATATCGCTTATTTATGCATGTCAGTTTAGGTATCGCAAAGTTTGGTCACCATTTTGTCAACCATAAAACAATGCTCATAGATTTATATAAGTTTTGTCGAATATCCAATTTGCCACGAATTGCAATTTTTAAAGATTAAAGCAAAACTGAAGTATTGAATATAATTTGCATTTTCCGACGTGACTTCTACTGATTTGAACGAATGCGAATTTGAAAGCTTTTCAAACGCCACTTTCCGCTGTGATCGTTCAGCTTTGCAACATGAGTCTGTTGAGTATTGCTAGTGTTTTTGTATTCAGCCAAAATATTGTATTGCTAGTGTTGTATTGTATTGCCAAAATATTGTATTGCTAGTGTTGTATTGTATTGCCAAAATATTGTATTGCTAGTGTTGTATTGTATTGCCAAAATATTGTGTTGCTAGTGTTGTATTGTATTGCCAAAATATTGTATTGCTAGTGTTGTATTGTATTGCCAAAATATTGTATTGCTAGTGTTGTATTGTATTGCCAAAATATTGTATTGCTAGTGTTGTATTGTATTGCCAAAATATTGTATTGCTAGTGTTGTATTGTATTGCCAAAATATTGTATTGCTAGTGTTGTATTGTATTGCCAAAATTTTGTATTGCTAGTGTTGTATTGTATTGCCAAAATATTGTATTGCTAGTGTTGTATTGTATTGCCAAAATATTGTATTGCTAGTGTTGTATTGTATTGCCAAAATATTGTATTGCTAGTGTTGTATTGTATTGCCAAAATATTGTATTGCTAGTGTTCTTGTATTCAGCCAAAATTGAAAAAGAAACCAATGAACATAATGATAGAAAACATTTCTTTTGATACTTATATAGGGTCGCAGGCTAACAGACAGACTACAATCTTCACGCTGCAAAACTATTTGCGCTCGAGCATACAAAGCTGGATTCGCAAATTGTTCTATTTATTTATATGTCGATTTTCTTTATACCTAATCTTATAACAATTATTATAGATCAATAATTTTGTACTTATTCAACAAAACGCCAGTAAAACAATACAACGAGATAGCATGAAATAACGTGATAATAGACACAATGAGATAAATGAAACAAACCTGAAATAGCCTCTCAATTTGATTTTTTCTCGTTTTTCTTACAACACAGCCAATATATGCAGATTCAAAATATTTCGATCTGTTTAAATGTTCACAGGTCATAAGTGCTATCAAATGATATTTCATGCGTTTTGACACAAAATTGAAACGACGCCAATATTATACACTAGGAAAAATTGCGTGAAAGTGAATCCACTAACTTGAAATTGAATACGAAAACAACAAGCTACCTGATAATTTTCCGGCAAAACATGAATTTTAAACCGATCGCTGTTCGTGATGAAGGCTATTGCAGAGTTGTTACTATAAGCCTCATTTGAGCTATTTATGATCACCGTATAATTTCAGCCAAATCGCTGTATTGATGACCAAGCTAAATAAAAATTTAAATGTCCAGGCAAGCTTTGTTTAAAATAAAAAAATAGTGCGGATCCATTTATTTCCTCATTAAATTGTTTTGATGAGTGATGCTACCTGATAATTTTCCGGCAAAACATGGATTTTAAACCGATCGCTGTTCGTGATGAAGGCTATTGCAGAGTTGTTACTATAAGCATCATTTGAGCTATTTATGATCACCGTATAATTTCAGCCAAATCGCTGTATTGATGACCAAGCTAAATAAAAATTTAAATGTCCAGGCAAGCTTTGTTTAAAATAAAAAAATAGTGCGGATCCATTTATTTCCTCATTAAATTGTTTTGATGAGTGATGCTACCACTAATAGGCATTTCAAGATCATAAACATTGCGAAAACGATGGCCAACCTCAGCACATTATCTGCTACGAATATGCAACAGATGACCGAGCAATTTCTGCTAATTATACATAGTTGTTCAATCCCTGCTTGGCGATGAGAGATATACACATGCTTGTATATACAGTTCCATTAGATGTGCGTTCCATTAGTCGCAGGGCGTTTTGATGAAATTTTACAAGGAAAATGTTATGTAAAGTATTTCCTGAACACCTTAGCATTCAATTTTGCTTAGTGATTGGTTTCTATTATAACATGAATTTCGATCAAACCATACATCACAAATATTAACGCTGCACTCTATGACTATTTATTCAAAAGTGATAAGTAGATGAAAAAAGTTGCTTTTGCCCCCCTCCCGGAGGAGGTTGGGGTGATGAGTCATGTGTTGGAGATGGTGGATGGATATATGTATATATGGGTAGGTATATATGTCTAGCATACATGTATAAATATGTGAACTTTATATATATAAAGATATATGCAAATAAATACATACACACATAAACATACATATAACTTTAAATTGATCTGAAATAGATGTTGGCTTGCTATACGTATACTTATGTACACAGAAATACATGTATTTAATGTATATATAGCATACATATATGTATATTGCAAGTCTGGTGATAGATACAAACGTTTCGGCCGTACCACGGGCCTCATCAGACGGCTATAGGCTACCGCTACGTTTTATTTTTCTTTATTGAGAAAATTACATACACAATAATACAGATGAAGGATAATATATACATACACATATACACACAACGTATATCTTCATTTATTCTCTTTTAGCACCATATTGGTACACCAATTGATACTTTCGTCGCCGCGCATGAACTGGGTGGTCGTAGACGAATGCCGTTATTACTACAGTGCCTTCTGTCACCACACATAATATGCAACCTGGTTCACCTGTCCATCCTCGATAGCCAATGACTTTGTTGAATGTTTTGAAGTGCTTCACCCGATCATCGTGCCGCTTGAAGTGATCATCGCCATTGAACACCGTTTCGTAGATATTTGCCTTGTAGTCGTTGATGAGACGTGAATTCCCACTGGCAACGTTACCAGTATGACCATGTACAAAGTGTTTACTGAAATGGAGAAACATGACCGACTGTTCTCGATGAATGAAAATGTAAACTGATTGAATAAATTGAAATACACTGGAATATATAAACGTCTCATCCCTGCCAAAGGAATAATCAGATGGCTTCACACCGTATACACGGTATTGGCTACCATTATGTTTTTTTCTTGTTACTTCACATCAAACATATAACACAGCTTAATAATATCATAATAATATTCAACATACAACATAGGGTATGATAATGATAATTCATACAGTGATTGTTTAAAAATGTTTGCGTTCGTCATTATAAATTCCACCGCCTTGATAATTGCTTGTCGTCGTCGTTGAACCTTGAGAAAATTTTCTTCCTCTTTCGAACGCCCTTTGATGTAATCACCTGTTGCTTCACATTGACATCGAAACTCATCCACCCGGTTTTGCCAATAAGCAACTTCCTTTTGAAGATAAACGTTGCGCACGTATTGTTCCATACGTTTCACGAATATTGATTCCAATGTATCGTTGACGAATCACTTTATCCAAATCGTACGTTACCAGATACAGGCAAATGTATATCCTCGATATATGCCAACCGATCGTACCAATATAAGTCCGCGTTGATATGGAATCGATAAGTTCATAAACAAATGTTCAAATACGTCGAATAGATAAACCATCTGTGCGTTCCTTTTAAGACTTTTCGGTGGTTTGAGTCGAACGTTGAAGTGTAGATTTGATGATGTTTTATTGATCCATTGAATACGATAACCCTTTGCCGGGTTCCATTTTTCGCTTGATCCTTCTGTCCAATCGTCGAAGCATTCTTGTTGATGAGTTTTCACACAATTTATATTTAATAATAAAACAATAGTTTCACCAAGAATTGTGATAAATAATACAACACATAATGCAAGTTTGTGATCCATGGTTGACTAAAACGTTTTATAGAGCCATTTAAGACATTTTATTCCAAAATACTTCTTTATTTGAGTTAATGTTCAATTCTGATGTAAATTCTCCCATTGCGAAAATGACAATAGCCTTTTTCAGCTCTTCCGCAAAATCAATTGAAAGCCTCAATTGCCCATCTGGTGGGTTTGAAAGATAATTGCAATCACTACTATGATCTGTGCTCAAATCAATGCAAAATATTAGATAGCCTGCACCTTGTCTAAAGCCAACTTCAGTTAATCCCAAATTCTCTGTTCTGCTATTTAATGCATATAATGTATTATAAAATAACCTCATATCATTGCTAGCCTTACACGGTAAAGATATATTACACGGGTATCTATCGTCATTCATAAAGACTGTAAAGCTATTCATATCTGGTAAACTTAACTTAAGCAGATTTTATCTTGGTGCACCAGCATATGCTTCTTGTGTTATTTCCCAAATGTATATTCTACGTTGTAATGTTCCTTCAAAAATTATCCAATCCACGTTCTGTAACCCTTTATTTACTGAAAGAGTTTCAATCTTGTACCGTATACTAGGAAATTTGACCCCACTACTATTTAGAATTTTATCTTGGTGTTCAAGAGCTTGTTTTGTTAGCCTTGTCTTTGGTATGTAAAGATTAAAATCATTTATTCTAACTAAAAGTTTATTAGTTGGTTCATGCAACAAAATTAGTGACGGCGAGCTTCGAGTAAATTTAAACTATAGTCTACTTTTCGGGGGTAGGTAGGTGTTAAATGTACGTCTGTAATGATAGGAAAGTAAAGTTCACATTTTTGTGACATTGAAGTCAACGCGTTCCTATAAACAGAACCTTCATTATCTTGTAGATCATAAAACATATACGTCTGATCGGGTTTGTAAAGACATCCTGCCAAATATTGTTTCCTTTGCTCCTCACTCATGTGTATCATGTACAGCACATAAGTCATCCAAGGGTAATGGTTTTGGTTAAAGGTTATTGGTACTCCATTAATTTTCATTTCAACTGAAGAAAAAAGTGCGTAGCCAAACATATTGCATGGTGTAAATTTAAGATTTGCCTCTTTAATCTCTTTGCCATCACCCTTTATAATTTGAAATTCAATATATGCGAAAATTTCTGATATATCAACTAAATCGAAAGCACTTTCACCAATTTTAAAACGAAACGAATCATTCGTATCAATGCTTGGTAGCGTTGTTTCACATGCGACTTCCACCAGCTGTGTCGAGATGATCGATTGCTGAACGGGGTATTGATTCCCCTGCCAATTAAGTTTTTCGACACCGCATTCCTTTGCCATGTTTGCTTTTCCTTTTCTTACGATCCCTTTTAAGACTTTTCTTCTTTATATTCTTTGTTACTACTACATTAAGCTGTTTTGACAAATTGAAGCACAAAGGTAGCGCCAACTTAACGTATATTTAGCAAGTGCAATAGTCCTTCTTAAGAACTTTACGAGAACTGTAACCTAATGACCATTTTTGCTCCTCGAAAAAACTCCACGGGTTTGAATTCTTAGTCAAGCACTTCAAAACGCAGCACTTTAAACATACAATTATTCAAGTCTAACAATATAGTATTTTTGGGTGCTGATATTACATGTAACAATGGTTTGTATCTTCCATTCACTAGTCTATCTTTCACAAAGGAACCCATAAGGAAGCTTGGTTTGCACCTTCCAAGATTCACACATTTATTCCCTGCGTGTCTACCATTTCTCAAATGAGGGTTTTCGAAGCCAAACAACTCCTGAATTTCGGAAAATAATTTTATTTCTGTGTTGTCTAGCAAATATACACTAACCATATCACAGCATGGGTTGACAACAAACTCGATGCTGGTACTAAACATGTTTAGGTATGAGCGTAGATTATCGATTGTATAGTAACCTTTTCAATCTTAAATTGTTTCCACGATTTGTTTGAAAAATACTCAACGGTGCCTCCCAGCATGTTTACATATTTATTGGGAAGTTCAAATCCAACACTCTAGCTCTTGTTGCACAAAATGCCGTTGGAAACTCGACAATTGGTTCGCTCAAGTCACATACAACAACAACTTCCATGATTGATTACAATAATTTGATTAAAATCATTTGAGTTACTTATGATCACCGTATAATTTCAGCCAAATCGCTGTATTGATTACCAAGTTACATAAAAATTTAAATGTCCAGGCAAGCTTTTTTTAAAATAAAAAATAGTGCTGATCCATTTGTTTCCTCATTCAAGTGATTTGATGAGTGATGCTACCACTAATAGGCATTTCAAGATCATAATCATTGCGAAAACGATGGCCAACCTCAGCACATTACTCAGCACAAACCTCTGCTACGAATATGCAACAGATGACCGAGCAATTTCTGCTCATTATACATAGTTGTTCAACCCCTGCTTGGCGATGAGAGATATACACAAATGCTTGTATATACAGTTCCATTAGATGTGCGTCCCATTAGTCGCAGGGCGTTTTGATGAAATTTTACAAGGAAAACGTTATGTAAAGTATTTCCTGAACACCTTAGCATTCAATTTTGTATGATTGGTTTCTATTATAATATACATTTTGATCAAACCATACATCACAAATATTAACGCTGCACTCTATGACTATTTATTCAAAAGTGATAACTTCACGTAAACACACATTTTGGGTTGGACCATTCGTTGAGGTGCAACGGCTTATAATCATCGTAAATTTTTAGCTGCAGCCATCATGGAATTTACCTAAAATATCACAGCAAATTTCCGAAAGCAAAGTTTTTATGCCTCCAGCAAGTGACGAGTTTACAAAAGTGAACTTTTTTCGGAGGGATAAATTTGCCAAAAATCTCGCCACGAATTTCCGAAACTGAAGTTTTTATGCATCCAGCAAGGGATGAATTTGCCAAAAATCTCGCCACATATTTAAGAAAGCGGCGCTTTTATGCCTATAGCTAGAATTTCCGAAAGTGATGTTTTTTACATTGATCTAGCGGCGAATTTTGCAAAAATCTGGCGACAAATTTGTTGAAGCTACGCTCTTCATTTGGCGTTAATCTATTGTGCTTCATTAATTATCTCATTTTTTGTCCTCAGATTAGCATGGCTCTAGGTCTCAGAATTTTGTTTAACTGTGCGTTATGCATCATTTACGATAAAATTCGTGCGCCAGGGCCAAATTATGTCACGCGTCCAATTCAACTAATTCGGCTGAAGATAACTGAGTTGGACTACTATGGCACATTTTGATAGCTTAACTAGTCTTAATGTGACAAACAGGAAGTTTGGCTAGGCTCTGCGTGACAAACGGAGCGTCCGGCTGAACTGTCAATTGAGAAATTTTTTAGTATTGTGCTGAGTGTAATAGCATTGAATTCTATGGCATTTCACAGTAATTCTAAGTTATGTTTGTTTTAATATATATAATTAACGTTTTAAGCAGTATGCCTCCTTTGGGACATTATTTAGATACGCATAGTAAAACGTAATGTTCGCGGACTAAATAGTCTCTGGCTTAAGTTATAAACGCTCAGCTGGACGCCTCGTGACAAAAGCACAGTCCGGCTCGACAGTTGATGACGAACGCATAACCTAGCTAGGCCATTCAAAATATTTATAGTCGAGCTGGACTGTTTGCGTGACATTGTAGCTGGCCCATTTGAACGCGTGACATAGTTAGGACTATGCGCACACATCTTATTGTAAATGACGCATTTTATACGTTTCGTCTGATAACTTACTATGAAATTCACTATGCATGAACTTATATAGCGAAGTGCAATCCACAAGCTTATATCGCTTTTTTGCGGCAATATGCGAATTGAGGTCCGATAAGGGATTGCTTATCGACAAGCATGTATTTTATCTCGATATTGATCTTTACGCAGTAATGGCACCTGAGCAAATATAGAATTGTTCAAGATTCTGTGCAGCTATCACATGTGAATTAAATATAAAGTAAGAAATTTGTTGCAGTAAATTGTTTTTCTAATAAGAAATACTGTGAGTTTCTAATCTATTGTAAAAATTACTGTAACTTAGTTAACATTTTAGAATTTTGTTTGCAATTTGGAAATATGTAGCCAGAGTTACCCTAATGTAAAGCTAATTTTTTTAGCACCGTTATACTTTTTACGTAATTTAGCTTATATTTGCAGCGTTTTAACAATATAATTTATGTATATGTAATTGAATATGTAAACATGAATTATATAAGTCCAGCGTTAACACACCTATATTTCAAATTAAAGGAGCCGAATATACAACGGATCTATCCAATTTCATCGAAAATTTGTTAGTCTTACGTGATAGACGTGTTTTACAGTCTGTTTCTCCGAAAGACAATATTGAAAATTGACTAAACCGCCTTTGAAATATTAAACAAATTAAAAAGTTTCAACAAAAGTTGGACAAAATTTTATTATTTTATTAAATTATTTAATTATTCGTTCATCGATTGTTTTTCATTATCTTAAATTTATGTTAACGTTTGCATAGCCTTGCATAAATGTTGGGGATTAAATGAATTATGTTTTTATCCTGAGTAAATCGGTTTGAAATGTGTTCTCATAATTTTTATTACAAGCACATAAAACACAAAATATTAAATAAGTGATAATATGATCAATTAGAATTGTTTTTATTCTATAATTTGGTGTTCAACACTAGCCCCCCACCCTGGGTTTTGCTGGCTGCCATATCGTAAAGTTTCCGTTGTTTGCCATTATAGATTCACATTTTCGTCATCTACACCATGAGAATGAATAAGGGATAATACTAATTGAATTGATGCTGATTGCAAACTCGATAACATCTTCGTTTCGCGATATCATTTCCGTTAATTTTAAAATCCATTTGTAAATGTTTTAATAAAATTTCAAACTGAGAAAAAGCAAAGCAAGGATTGTGGGTTATTTACTCTCACAAACGACCATTGCGGAAGTATACAAGTTTTCTTATGTTCAGAGTTCTTAGAATTTCATACGTCGCATTAAAAAACAGTTTGTAAATGTTTTAATAAAATTTGAAACTGAGAAGGAGCAAAGCAAGGATTGTGGTCGTTTTTAGTCTAACATACAACCATTGCGGAAAAATACAAGTTTTCCTTATCTTCTGAGTTCTTAGCATTTGATACCTCAATTAAAAACCGTTTCTAAATGTCTTTAATAAAATTTCGAACTAAGAAAGAGCAAAGCAAGGATTGTGGTCGTTTTTACTCTGACATACAAGTTTTGCGGAAGAATACAAGTTTTCCTTATCTTCAGAGTATTTGGAATCTCATACCTCAATTAAAAAACCCGTTTCTAAATGTCTTTAATAAAATTTCGAACTGAGAATGACCAAAGCATGGATTGTTGGTTATTTACTCTCACAAACAACCATTGCGGAAGTATACAAGTTTTTCTTATGTTCAGAGTTCTTACAATTTCATGCGTCGCATTAAAAAACCGTTTATAAATGTTTTAATGAAATTTCAACCTGAGAATGAGCGAAGCAATTATTTTGGTCGTTTTTACTCTACCAAACAACCGTTGCCGAAAAATACAAGTTTTCCTTATCTTCGGAGTTATTGGAATTTCATACATCGCATTTAAAAACCCCGTTTATAAATGTCTAATAAAAGGCTAGCTGACAATGAGAAAATCAAATATCTTGGTCGTTTTTACTCTAAAAACAACTGTTGCGGAACAATACAAGTTTTCTTTATCTTCGCAATTCTTCGAATTTCATACGTCGGCCACAAAAGGTTATTTTTACAGTTCTCCGAGTGGCTGTGGTGTGTCATCCCGTTTAAAGTTGCTTCTAAAATAATATAATTAATTTAGAATTCATTAAAATCTTCAGTTTTTTTCAACAGCTCTCGTTTTGTTTTCTTCAAATGAACGGCGATGACTTTATTTCCGCTGCAGATTTAAAATATAGTACGAATCATAATTCATGGGGCACAAGTTAACTATCGGTACTGATGTTCCACCGTGCGTTAGAAATAACATCCCGTTTTATTACTCTTTATTCATGGATTAACTTATGTTTTAACTTTTGAACTGAGGAGATCTTAGTCATATATTTCTTGGTATATCACATGTCGTTTGTTGAAAAGTGGCCGCTGTAGTTCGCTGGACAGAGGTATGGACCTCCGTTGTAAATCACTTATTCCATTTGGGGCCCCGAGGGCAAAATTTTGATGCATGCCTTACATTCAATCACTGTGCTCGTTGGAAATATGTGTAGTTACAAAGACCGAAAATAAACTTTTACGCTTCCTTCACATTCTTGGTAAGTGCCAACAACCTAGCTGCGTTTTGTGGCGAAATCTGTACCAGGGAGATAAAATACATGTTAGTTTCGGAATAACCATGCTTCATTTCATTTAAAATTCTTTGTTATAAACACAGAGAGTATTATGTAAATGTATTTATATTGGATTAGAATTTTGTCAGATTCTACATTGTACCGCGAGTTACCGATATGACGATGTCTAATCTGCGTGCTAGGTCCAAATGGACCTAACGCACACTGCAAACGGTTGTTTACTGAGTTTGTCGTATATCGTATGTTTGAACGTGAGCTATTTGCTCACGTCTTGAAGTTCCTTAAGGAACCGAGCAACAGCTCCCAGCTAATTCAGTGGTTTGTTTACACAAGTTTCGCCAGTACGTCCTGGGTTCGATCCCTGGCGCAGGTTTGAGTTTGTCAAACATTGCACGATACACAAATTAATTCCGGCATGAAATGGTTAATACTTTGCATATTTGTTAAATAAAAAAAATTAGCATTGTACACAATATAATATTGCAATTATTAGGCCTAAAAGCTTATTCAGCATTATACAATATTGTTCATATTAATAAGCATAAAACACGGAATACATTGTTCGTTCCGACTTGCAGCATTTTAAGATTATTACATAGCAGAGGTGAGAATTTAGGTTCCAACTCGTCTTATAGCGGGGCCGGGCAGGACGAGCCTGTCTTGGTTTTTGAAGAGCCTGGCCAAACCAGGGCATAAGGTGATGCTATGAGAACCTAATGTGTCTGGAAAAGCGTCTGGTGGACATCTAAAAGCTCTTTTATAAATACAAACATTATTATAACAACTGATGTGCAGTAGCGATTAGCCAGCCAATAGCAGGAACAGCCTAGATAATCTTTAAAAGCACCTATATATAAGGGGAGTCGCAAGCTCTTCATAAGTGGATGTGGGCAGCAAAAAAGTGGGGGAGCAGGTCGTTTACATTCATTTGGATATAATCTCACCAGTTTTTTCACGTTTGTCAGCAAAAAGTGGGTGGAGGGGCCGTATCCTGCCCAAACCCTTTGGCAATATCCCTGTATTATATTTATATTTTATGTTTCCTGTTGAAACATTAAATTTATTATTAGGACCCTGAGAGCCGAGCAAGGATTTCTGTCGGAATAGCCGAGCCGAGCAAGCCGGATATTGTTAACGAAAAACCGAGCCGAGCTAGAGGTTAAGTATCTGTCTGTGAGAGCCGAGCCGAACCGAAATGGTTCACGAATAGCAGTGCCAAAGCCTGAAAATCTGGCTCATTCTCATTTCTATTACATAGTGCCTGCAATGCGAAACTTTGCGTCGGTCACTAATTAATATATGGAGTATAGTGAGTTTTCGTTTGGTTAGTCAAGACATACAACTCATAATGCTCATTAGCGAATGAATAAATATGAGAACACTGACAACTTGTTCAGTTCAATTTCTACCTCGATTTCAACGCGCCGATCAACACTCAGTATTTGAGGAGTGAGCAATCGAACACAGTTGCTTTGAAGAATTTGTATATTTGTTTGAACTTGATGTGTTCCGCTGGACTTTTCACATGCTTGCGTTTAATCGAACACTACGAGCAAAATCGTAACCGATTTACTATTAAAGACAGATTTTTTATGAAAGTTTCATAAATTGATTTTGAAACTGTCTCTAATTAAGCTGCGTTAAAAAATTACAAATATATGATTCCTAAACGCATTTTGTTTTTCCTTTTAAGTCCTGTCATAATAACTTATTTGTACAATTCTTACAGTTGTTGTATTCACCCAACATGAACAAATTTTCCCTATTCTCAGATGTGAGCAGGACTAAGCACGTACCTGATTTTGCATCCACCTAACATGAAAAATTTTTACCCATTCTCAGATGCAAACAGGACTAAGGTCGTACCTGATTTTGTATCCACGTAACATGAACAAATTTTGCCCATTCTCAGATGTGAGCAGGACTAAGCTCGTACCCGATTTTGTATCCACTCAACATGAACAAATTTTACCTATTCTCAGATGTGAACAGGACTAAGCACGTACCTGATTTTGTATCCACCCAACATGAACAAATTTTACCCATTCTCAGATGTAAACAGGACTAAGCTCGTACCTGATTTTGTATCCACCCAACATGAACAAATTTTACCCATTCTCAGATGTAAACATGACTAAGCTCGTACCTGATTTTATATCCACCCAACATATTAGATAAAATGTTGAACCCATAAGCTAAGTAGTGTTTACATCTAAATGCAATTTGGTTCATGTTGGGTAGAAACAAAATCAGGTACGAGCTTAGTCCTGTTTACATCTGAGAATGGGTAAAATTTGTACATATTGGGTGGATATAAAATTAGGTACAAGCTTAGTCATGTTTACATCTGAGAATGGGTAAAATTTGTTCATGTTGGGTCAAATATCGGGCACAACTTCATACTGTTTACATCTCAAAATGGGTAAAATTGGTTCATGTTGTGTGGATACAAAATCGGGTACGTGCTTAGTCCTGTTCACATATAAATAGGTAAAAGTCTTCCCGTGTTGAGTGGACCGAAAAAATAGTACGAGCTTAGTCCTGCTCACATAAAATGGGCAAAAAGGTGTGCTTTCATGTTACGTGGATACAAAACCAGGTACGACCTTAGTCCTGTTTGCATCTGAGAATGGGTAAAAATTTTTCATGTTAGGTGGATGCAAAATAGGGTACATGCTTAGTCCTTCTCATCTGAGAATAGGGAAAATTTGTTTTAAGTTGAGTGATGTACCAACAACTGTAAGAATTGTACAAATAAGTTATTATGACAGGACTTAAAAGGAAAAACAAAATGCGTTTAGGAATCCATATATTTGTAAATTTTTTTTAACGCAGCTTGATTAGACAGTTTCAAAATCAATTTATGAAAGTTTTTAATAATCTGTCTTTAATAGTAAATCGGTTACGATTTGCTCGTATATGTTCGATTAAACGCAAGCATGTGGAAAAGTCCAGCGGAACACATCAAGTTCGAACGAATATTCAGAACAACTGTTCAATACTCGTTGCTCAAATCTGAGTGTTGATGCGGCGCATTAAATAAAGAGTAAAAATTGAACTGAACAAGTTGTCAGTGTTCTCATATTTATTCATTCGCTAATGAGCATTATGGTATTATGTCTTGACTAACCAAACGAAAACTCACTATCTATATATTAATTAGTGACCGACGCCAAAGTTTAGTTAGTAGGCACATGTAATAAAAATGAGAATGAGCCAGATTTTCAGCTTTAAGCGCTACTATTCGTGGACCCGTTCGGTTCGGCTCGGCTCTACAGACGGATATGCTTAACCCAGCTCGGCTCGTTTTTCGTTAAGACA
>JASANE010021897.1:0-40167 GCA_030248225.1 Trileptium ribeirensis
GCACCAGCCCCAACAAAACCGGTGATCCTAGAAGATGATGGTGGTGGCTCATGTTAATGATTACATGCTCGTGGGTCACAATCTTGAGGTAGACCGAAAACGATCTCGACGTAACGTGGCCTTTAAAATAGAAATACTGAAGAGTGTCGAAATACTCGGAAGAATCAATCAACCATTATCGACACACTGGTTTCCAAATAATGTAAACGGAAAGTTGAGGAGTCGATTATGTTAATTTTGTCGTATAATATTATTTACAGTTGCATTCAAAAACGGGATCAAGGCAACGTTCTATTGCATCCATTTCCGTAACTACAAGTTGATAGTGCCTTAGAGAAGTTCTTAGACGTCAGAGGGCAAACTTTAAAAGTTAGAACTACAATTAAACGTATCCTACATTTTATGTGATTTAACATTTGAAATCTTTGTGAGGTCATATTAACAGAACAACCAATAAGCTTTCCTTTGGCACTGTGTAAATTACCAGCTGTTGCTCCTCGTACAATACAGACGAAAATTGCAAATTTACAAATGTTTTACATTGTTTAGTCCACTTAGGCAGAACAGACATGATACTTTTCTTGCTAGGTTTACGATGAAATAAAAGCAGACATAAATTTAGCAAACATGCTGGCTTCAACCCTGTAATTGTTGAACTCATGATGATAATGCCAGTATACTATGTTACGTTGTAGGCAGGGTAGGCGTCACATACGAATCATGCATAGATTGTGGCAGGATCCCTACTAAATAGGATACACCGTCAAATGTGCAAAACCAGAAATAAAAATTTCGATGTTTTAATAATAAACATCAAAATGGATAACTTAGCACATTGTTTACAATATTAATCTTATATTTTATGTTATTCATTAAAGTTAGTTCCAACCGCTCGCCGTATATCGCTAATTTTTTTCTATTGGATACGTTGAAAGCTATGCCTGTTCAACTGAAATATTGTGTATATATCTCAGTCCGTTTGGGAACAGGGGTCAAATAACACAATGATTCAGCATAAAATAAGCTTGTTCTTACATTATCGTTCAGGCACGTAGCCCGACATCCATATTAGAGAGAGCACGGCAAATTCAGAGCAGGAAAACCGATTTCAGGCGGTGCAAGGTTGTTTATGTTTATAAAATATTATATTAGTTAAAATTTTCAAAAGTAAAAAATTAGTCAAAATATCTGTATTAAAACAATCTATAACCATACATGGCGGCGGTCGGTCATGCCGGGGGGTAGAGGCCCCCACGGGCGGGGGTCGCGGCCATCCCGGGGGGGCAACCCCCCTGGCCGGCCAAAATGTCTTAGGGGAGGGGTTGGTCGCGAGGACCTTTTTTTGGTTCTAGCAGCCATATTTTTCGCCTATGAGTTCAGTTTCTGCACTAGGGTCCGGGCTCAAAACTGGTCGAGCCGGGGGGTTTTGGGGTCCGAACCCGCCCCCACCTTCGGGGGTTACAATCCTGAGAAGTGTAGATTGCATTCTGAGCATTTACGATTCTGATAATTGTGTAAAATGTAAAGTTTCTGTTTACCGGCAGCTGGCAGTTTCTGTTTACAACAAATTCGCCAAACAAAACCATACACATTTGCCTTTAAGAAGATTCTTCATATTCGAAGCAGACACGGCATTATTTTGCAGCAAAAATAGCTAACTTTGTATTTGATCGCACACGACTGTTCTTTACACCTGGTGTGACGGCCTTATATTCACACTGTGCGTGCTGTTCTGTAAGTTCGCCTATTTTTCCGGTGTTTTTTATGGGTCTCATCAACGTCTGGTTACTGTTAAAGTTTAAGATGTGCGAGTGAAAGTTCGCTACTCGGGGTGGGGGTGGGGGTAACCCCCTGGCTTTTCGGCCACAGGGGTGGGGAGTCCGGACGTCAGGGTGGGTTACCCCCCTACCACCCCTGCCGCCATGTATGATTTATAACCAAAGGGAACAAATTAAATTCAATTCTCCCGGCCATATAGTTATTGGTTAAAATGAATAACTACTCCGTAGTTAATAAATATGAATTAATATTTCCCAACAGTTTTTTCACGGAGCGATGTGAACACAATATCGGATGGGGGAGCGTCGCCCTTCTCGCGCACCCAGGCTACTTGCCTGTAGTAGGGATAGCGGGGTAAAAGCTTGAAAAATTAGGAACTCCAAATTTTCTCTAATTTTGATATTAATATTTTCAAAATTTTTGTTAAAGAGAAGCTTCGGGGCAAAGTTCTCTAAGCCTGCTATATAAGGCGTTATATTTAAAGTCCTGTTAATCAACTGCAGGAAACATGTGCATAGATCTAAAAGTAATTTACTGCCGTAAAAAGGTTTGTCTTATGCATGAGTAAATTTAAGCTGCGCCGCTTACAATCCTCTTTTGTCAAAAGCAATTGCCATTCGGTTGTTCACTGAACAAAAAAATTGTTCTTGTATTAAAGAACAGAAATAAATCCATTTCATATTTCATACATTATAATTTGAAATTGTTCGCGAACACACTGGTATTAAAGTACAGAGACGAATTGCATTCGCACATGGCGTTATGGAACAGAAAAATGTCGAAATCGGATACGACTGTTGAAAGTTTTGTTCTCTAACAACGTTTTGTACATGCATGTCAAAAGAGGATGGTTGGGGCGCATTTTCAGTTTTCTCTCGCATTTACGCTTAAACTATGGCTCGAACAAAGGAACATTCGGCTACAACTCAATAGTCGAACCATTTTGCTATTATATTCGATATTAGAAATGCTATTTGCAATATTGCGTCCTGTTTTGACGGCGTGACAACAGCCAAAGCAGAGATATTGCTGCATGCACTTATTGTTGCAACAGTAGAAATATTTTATATCTATTGTCGTCATGCCTCAGGATAACTATTGTAGCAACAATATAAGCAAGCATAATATTGCTGCAAAAATAGCTGAACAAGTTCTGCTGCTTTGCAAAAAAGCCACAATATTGCATCTGCAATATTTTAGGTTGTTATATTGAGAGCGCAATATAAACCATTTTTATTTGAGTTTCCTCAACTATATTAGTCAAAAATATTCGAAAATTGATTTTAGGCTGAACGATGTCATCAGATCCCAGGTTTCGAGTCCCTTATCTGAATAAAGCTTAGTTTTATATTCGGCAAAAACCTAAGTTTTCCAATCTTTTGATGTACATGTTTCGCTCATTGCGCTCACAATATTTTTATGGATCTCCTTGTTTACCAACTCTGGCAAACTTAATAATAAACAGGAAGAAATTTTTAATATATTTATACATCAGTCATTTTGTCATAAGACTCTCTTCATTTTTGCGTCCCTTTTAAGTTCCTACACTCTAACTAAATTAGGTCCCTAAGAATACCTCTCCAAAGTGAAACTTGTAGTGGTGGAAAAAATAACTGTCGTGAGAGTAACTATGCTTCGGTAAAACAAATTTCGGTTACAGTTTTAGCATTGCGTTACTAAGCTTTGCTAATTAGAAATCTTTCCAACATTACATTCTCTCGATTCAAATCGAACTCTGACGAGCTTTTCCTAACTTATTTTTGGCACTATACAACTTTATTAACTACATTTATTTTCTATATTTTAGCTAATAATCGATCTATAATTTCGAACGAGTTTTTTAAAGTCAATTGGATTCAACCTTAGAGGCTTATAAAGAGTACAACTCAACTTTGATGCGAAGCACTAGGTTTAGATTAGGTTAGCGAAGTGCTGAATGAGTCGGGAATCACCGATCCGAGAAGTTATTCCATGAAAATAGAGAACCAAAACAGACTTTAGGCAGAACCTCTCGCGATCTAGTTATGACAAATCTTTTTTTAAAGTTTAGTTTAAACCTTCATAATTTGTCTCGAGGTATTTAGACATGTAAAACATCATTTACCTTAAGATATGTGCACCTAGGGCCTAACTTTGTCACAAAGCCATTTTCGCTGGTGACCAAAAGGCACGGCCATATCTGGCTCTTCATAAATAAAATAAATAGCTAAGCTACGCTAGTATGTTTGTACGAGCCAGCAGCGGCTATGTCTCAGGGTTCGATAACCAGGACGGATTACTGAAAAAATATTTATTACATCCAGTTTAGCAATTTGTACTACAGGGAAAATATTTAACAATAGGCCCAAAAAGGCAAGATTAGTGGTCATTAAAGTAAGACGCATAAATACAGGTAAAATAAATACACGAATATGGCTATTTCCAAAATTTATGTTTAAGCGCCTTTTACAAGCCAACCTGTAGCTACGTAAAACACGCGCTTTCAGAGATGGAAATTATGCTATTGTTACTGGAGGGACACTTTTTACGACTACATGATCATATGTATCACCAATTTTCATTTTTTGGAGACATTCCATTGCCGTCATATATATCTGGCTTTCACAGCCGATTTCGACCTTGTGACAATTTATCAGCGTCGCTTTACTATTAGCTAATATATTTGCAGGGTCCGGCTTGGCCCAAAAATGTCACACTGGGTAGTCGCGGCTAGCCAAACTTGGCTTTAGAGCCGCAGCAGACTGTGACAAAATCCGGCCCTGCCGCACCATCTTAAGGTAAACGATACATAACATTGACATGCTTAAATATTTGATTTTGTTTTACAGATAATATGTTCAGAACGGTTGCAACTCAACATGATGCGCATTGACTCATTTAATTCAAAACATGATTTGCTTCAGTGAACTTGGGTAGACTATGGACAACTCCGTGTCCGCATAATTCACTTGGCACATCTACACAATTTGAAACAATGGAACGAGTTGAGAACCTACAGACGAATGTACAAAACAATTTGTTAGTATAAAAACTGACTTTCAATCTTTATTGCTCGCTGCTAGTGTGTCAACTCGCCCAGAAGTGCACAGAGTACTGATTTTCCTACGGTTATTTATCCTAATTTTCATCTAATTCGTGTTACATAGACATGTCGTACGCAGCGCTGTTACATAAGACATGTCGTACGTAACCAGTGTTACATACGACATGTCGTACCCAACCAGTGTTACATACGATATGTCGCACGTAACCAGTGTTACATACGACATGTCGTATGTAACGCTGGTACATATAACTCTACGAAACTATACTCCAGTTTGATATTAGTGCCCCTGTCCAGTTTGATATTGGTGCACCGCTCCATTTTGATATTGGTGCCCCCCTCAAGTTTAACGTTGGTGCCCCTCCTATTTGATATTGGTGCCTTTTCCAGTTTTATATTGGTGTGCCCTGCGGTTTGATATTAGTCCCCCCTCCAGTTTGATATGGGTGTCCACTCCAATTTGATATTGGTACACCCTCCAATTTGATATATACCAACGGTTATGCGTCACATTGGCGATGCAATAAGGTCTGGTTTACAACACAACGCAATAGCATTTATCGTAAGTGTCGATAGTTGGTAGGCGGATTACGCTGAGGGTCGGACCACATTTATGTGCATTAGTCTAAAGAGTCAGCGAGTTACCTACAACGGAAAAGCTTGTAACCACTGAACTATGGTATCGAATTTGTCGTTTTAAGCATTATACACTTTGATTTCCACGTGACATTTTCCAGTAATGTAATAGTTATAACTGCCCTACGAATATCAACGAACTAATACATTATTTATATATTTGTAAATACAACACATTATGATTATATTGGCAAAAATCTACTAACCCATTCTTTGATCTATTGATTGTTAGAACTTGAGGTCAGTATCTTGTTTTTAATAAAGTTGTTTTCTATAATTTGGTGACTAACAGGCACTCGGTCGCAATTTTTCAGTTCTAAGGTGTAAATTCGCTGATTCCACATTTAAGCAAATTAACAGTAGAACTGTTGGTAATGATCCCATCAGCAACCTGACAATGCGATAATTACATATTAGCAACAATATACGCGCATAAATACATTCACACATGTGAAATATATACATATGCATATTTCCACTATAACTATACACTATTACGTCACTAGTAACAATACGTGGCGCATATTTATTTCTATGGTGCCGGTGTTTCTTGGAGAGGAGAGATTGCGGTGATGCGCCATCGCCCTCCGGCAAGGGGATCAGCTGGTCGTAGGGGAAGTGGGCCAGGGGGATCACCAATATCAAACTGGAGTGTGACACCACTATCAAACTGGAGGGTACACCAATAACAGACTGAAGGTGACACCAATATCAAATTGGAGGGGGGCACCAATATCAAACTGGAGAGGGACACCAATATCATTCTTTCGGGGGGCACCACTATCAAACTGAAGGGGGCGCCACTATCAAACGAGTTTTTAAAAAGACCGATCGGACCGGAAACGATCGTACACATCTCTATAACTGATCAAAATATACGGCAGTATTAGGTCCATTTCGTAGAGTTCTATGTACCAGTGTCGTATGTAACAGTACATACGACATGTCGTATGTAACAAAAATTTTCGAGTAGACGGGCGAATTATTCTGTGAATCAGCAATTATTACATTTTATCCTACTCCTTGTTTTTTCCAACGGCTGACAGAATATGACATCGTGAAGTCTTTGTTATAGTAAGCATTTCTTAGTTGAATGTAAATATAACTACGTGAATGTATACAGTTTTTAGAGCATATACACAAAAAGTTATCACATGTAGATGTTTAGAAAAGTTGAGGATGATACATCGATTCTAAAAGATCAATTTAATCAGTAATATTTCAAACAAATTTCAAGCTAAAAGAAAAGTGATAGAACATTTCTATAGCACTCAGAATACAAATGTTAAATTTTGGTGATCCGTACGACGTATGATGAGCACCAGAATCAAGATAAAGGACAGGAAAGAAGAACAACCTTCGCCATATAACCTAATTATGAAGCATACAATTTTTAAGCTTCAATTTGGCCAAAATGTCAAATTCAGTCGTTGGTTGTCCCTAATTGTCAATAGATAGCCTATAATTACGCTTTGACAGCAAACGCATTTACTTTTTTCTGGGTTGTTAAGATAGTTTTAAGATTCTTATAACAGCATAAAATTTCTATTGAATAATAAAGTTTTAATAAATATATTAGTCATAAACTTCCATATCCTTAAACGAAGAGTGTAAATGCAGTGAATAATTTACTTTAACAGTTTGAACTGGTCCCACTAGCTCAAACCATATAAAACCAAGAGGTTTGGTTAATTTTACCAATCATTGCTTCTCAACACCGAGATCGATTACAAACTTTAAAATCACATGTAAAGAGCAGAATTTCTAAATTTACTTTATCAGTCCGAACTGGTCCCACTAGCTCAAACCATATAAAACCAAGAGGTTTGGTTAATTATACCAATCATTGCTTCTCAACACCGAGATCGCTTACAAACTTTAAAATCACATGTAAAGAGCAGAATTTCTAAATTTACTTTAACAGTCCGAACTGGTCCCACTAGCTCAAACCATATAAAACCAAGAGGTTTACCAATCATTGCTTCTCAACACCGAGATCGATTACAAACTTTAAAATCACATGTAAAGAGCAGAATTTCTAAATTTACTTTAACAGTCCGAACTGGTCTCACTAGCTCAAACCATAGAACGAAGAGGTTTGGTTAATTTTGCCAATCATTGCTTTATTTGATTGATTTTACCAATCATTGCTTCTCAACACCGAGATCGATTACAAACTTTATTTGATTGATTTTACCAATCATTTCTAAATTTACTTTATCAGTCCGAACTGGTCCCACTAGCTCAAACCATATAAAACCAAGAGGTTTGGTTAATTTTGCCAATCATTGCTTTATTTGATTGATTTTACCAATCATTGCTTCTCAACACCGAGATCGATTACAAACTTTATTTGATTGATTTTACCAATCATTTCTAAATTTACTTTAACAGTCCGAACTGGTCTCACTAGCTCAAACCATAGAACGAAGAGGTTTGGTTAATTTTGCCAATCATTGCTTTATTTGATTGATTTTACCAATCATTGCTTCTCAACACCGAGATCGATTACAAACTTTATTTGATTGATTTTACCAATCATTTCTAAATTTACTTTAACAGTCCGAACTGGTCTCACTAGCTCAAACCATAGAACGAAGAGGTTTGGTTAATTTTGCCAATCATTGCTTTATTTGATTGATTTTACCAATCATTGCTTCTCAACACCGAGATCGATTACAAGCTTTATTTGATTGATTTTACCAATCATTGCTTCTCAACACCGAGATCGGTTACAAACTTTAAAATCACAAGTAAAGAGTTGAATTTCTAAAATAGGTTTATATATAATATTCAAAGTAGCTCATCTGAAAAGTTGTGGAGCGCAGGCCATTCAAACACAAAAAAATTGGTTGCTTAAAAATTGGGGAACGTCACTAAGTACATACGAAAAAGCAAATGTCTCAACTGTGACCATGTGGTATAGAATAAAAAAGTCGCCGATAAGCCATAATCATCGTGTTATCAGCACACTGATTTCTAGGAATGTATCAGGATTTCTCTGGATACCCTAGATATTTGCATGTATAGCGTGGAGCCTTGTATTCACATACATGTATCGTGTTGCCACGACAAAATAATTAGTTTTAAGTACCTCGTTTGTTCCGTATTGTTTCAGAATTTGTGATTTATTCTGGCGTCATTTGTGCCGGAAAAACCCTGTTTAAAAATGTCATATCGAGAGTTGGTCGATGTCAATCGTTTAGTTTCATGGCTAAAATGATCCGTTCGTCAATGAACGAACAACGATATAATAGCTATTTCGAAACAACTCAATTTTAACTTGATATACCATTATTTTTATTTCCATTATCAATAAGCAGTTTTGTTGATAATTACGTTATGAAGTGTTTTCGATTTGTTTTTGATCTGCTAAAATATAACACATTCGTTTTACAAGAGTATAGGTATTTCAGCACTGCTCGATAGCTTTAGCTTGAAGCATAAGCCATATATACGTAATGTTGCCAGAATACCTTAACTCACCTCATAGTCCACAAGCCCACAAAACAAAAAGTGTGGTAAACGAAGTTACATACATTAAAGATGATAATGAAAATAAACAGGCCTACTGTACGGACATCGCAAATGGACGAGTCCTAGGCATCTTGTGCCGTAGGAAAGTTAATATTTGCTGTGGGAAAGGCTTAAATCTCATCGGATCGGCCAGACAGAAATTGGTTTTGAACACCTGTCTAAAGTCATATGTGGTCTTTGATCAGCCTTACATTTGTTCGTTCGAAAAATATTAAGTACATATGCAAATAACATAGGCGTTTTGATCTAATAGGCGTTTTGCATTACACACATGGCCAGGAGTACGTAGTGGAGGAGTATGATGCTTTCCAGCACTCCAATGTAAATCGTGTAAGTTGACGCAGGCGTTTTGGCATTATTGGCTTTATTTATTGGGTGGTAAAAACGTGTAGACCTCCTGTATTGCGGTGGAAGTTTGGACCTCTATTTCTGTACGGGTGTAGGACGGACCCCTCTAGTTTCATTGGAAATGAGTTGGACAATTTCCATCGTTTAAGTGATCCCCCAACGCTTCTTTCTTACTTCTTCCCTCAAACCACCTTCAAACAAAACTGGGGGTCGGACCTGCGCTCAATTACAAAGCTAGGGTCCGACTTGCCCCAGCAAGGTGAGAGTAAAGCCAAAAGCTCCCATGACTTCGAATATTGGTTTATATTAATGTGTGTTAAGGGGAAGTTCCATACTCTTCTCTCATGCCAGAGTAAAGCCAAACGCTCCCATGGCTTCGAACCAAAACTTTACCTTAAATGTGTGTTAAAGGGAAGCTCTAAAATCTTCCCTTATGTGTACTCTTGATGTTTTCTAAACTGTAAAGTTTTATGTTGTTAATGTCAAAAATTTAAGAAGTTCGGTTAAGCTAATCTGAAGCTATTGTGAACTATCACAAACTTGTTCAACTGATTCGTTGACGGAAATTTTAAGTGCAAAACGCCTGCATATTGAGATATGAAAAACAAGAGCTCAATTTTTGCAATTTCTCTGCATTTCATTTCAATGGAAGGCAATATCTGTTTCTTATTAGTGCTGGGTAACTGTCGGTATTGAAGTCAAGCAGAGGGTTATATCTTGGATCTGCCGCAGTACAATGATCTGCTGTCGGCCAACGCTTGGCTAACGGACAATGGACGACAGACTATCAACAATTTTCTTTTACTACTATACGAATTTGATTTTCGTAAATACCACTTCAGCATTTGTTCGAAGATTTGCTCGATCAGCATATCAAGGCATTGCACAGCTCACAATGTAACCGCGAAAGAGTCGAGTCCCGCGGCTAATGTTGGGTTTAGCTAGACGTGCAATTTTTAATATGTAGTATTGCGCGGGGGCCGCCTTTGAGGAATGTCATTAAACATTCAATCATATTAGTTTAATAATAAACATATTATATATTTAAATATGACTTGCACGGTCCAAATCGTTTCATGTTGGTTATAGGCGATTACATAAAAAAGTTTCGGTAATTTTAATTAGTTCACTTGCTATGCAGCAGTAAGCGTATAAGGCACCGTCGGTGGAACAACAGCGCATAACTGCTGACTAACCGTTTTCGCAGCTGTTAAAGGCCAAAATTAAAGGTCGGCAGAAGGACTGCCTGTATAGTCTTCGGCCCGGGCCGACGACGGGCTATAACGGCCGACCGTTTAAGGCTGGTGAACGGCTTTCGTGGCCGTTGGCCAACATAATTTTATAACAGTTGTAAGGCTGTGATGTTGCTTTTGATTATTCTCAGCCGTGTCGTGCGAAGCATAGGTGTGATAATAAAACCACCTAATTAACCCTGTTCTTTCAAACACGCAGCAGCACTGGGTTAACTGTTATAGATCCAATTCGTCAAATACCATGTTTGTCCTCGAACGGCTTTTCATAACCATCGCGAATCTACTTTTCGAAACTAGGGATAGAATCCACTGTTATTTTATACGTGTAAGTTGAAAGAAAATTCTGTCTTAAGAGTAAGTGATCCGCTAATCAAACGAAGAACGCAATAACAAAACAAACATAGTGTTAAGGCAAGACCTGTTACACGGTTGTTTTCCAGCTTGGGATCCTTTGTTCGATCCCAAGTCGAGACTTGATGAACTTTTACACATTTCTCGAAGAATTACAAGAAGCGATTTATAATGTAGCTCATCGCCAAGACTGTATAATATAGAAATTTAGAAAACAGAAATTTTTTTAGAGAGGACCCGCAAGATTCTCTTTACCTAAAACCTCTAATTTTTATCTAACTTTTGGCATTAGTGTAAACAGCTAACAATGCAAGCTGCTGTAAAAAATTTGCTTTAATAAAAACAGACCTCAAACTCTCTTCATAACTTTCGCCTTCTATTCCACTTTCGTGTTCCTCTCTCTCTCTTTCGTTTTTATACTTATCCAGTTAACTACATTCTATCTTGTTTTAGTTTTCTGTGACATAAAATCAAATTTTCAACTTTGGTGAAAACGAAAAAGTCTAGTAAATGCAGCCGTACATAAAATTGTCACATGTGCATGCTGCATTATAACAGCTTAAACTAAGACAAGATAATTGCAGCGCATTTTATAGAAAAATTAAAATAATCTATATATTTAAGAACAGGCTGAACAACTCTGCAGGCCTATTAATTATTTAATCATCTTTGAATGCAATAATAAACGTGCTGTCCGATATAATTCCTAGTTAATGGAACAATAGGTGTCGATCTTTTTATATTGTAGTCAGTCTTTAGTTTTCCTTAACCTTCAACTAAAAGATGAAATGTTGAATTATTGTGGGGTATAGATTAAATATATACGCTAAGACTAAGCTTAACTCTTTACGTTCTAAAATATATAATAATAAATATTAAAACTATCATGGTAGCTTAAAAATTATTTTCGATTTTATTCCAACTTTTCTTAGAAATTTTATTTATCACGATGAGTGATCCACAGAGTTATCCACATCCATCTATCCTAAAGAAAGATTTTCTAATAAGAAGGACTTTTTCTAATAATATAACATAAGCGTTATTCATATTCTCCATGATTTGAATAAAAGTGTGACACTTATTGTAGTCAGTGAACATCATTAAAATGTAATATATATTGGAGGGATTAACCAAGACACTAAGTCTCTACTCAGAAACTTTATAGTTAATCATTTCAACGTACTGTTGGCTTCTTGTGCAAATAGAAGTTTGGCTGCGGGTTTCTGCAAAATGCATATTTTACACTGGTACTATTATTTTAATGTGATGCTGTGTTCGTTAAACATCATTATTGGTGTGAAACCGTGTGTAATCAATTGTTATAACTATAGGCTACTCTTAATGAAAAATGATCATAAAAGCGTAGAGAGTTTTGGTGTATCTCGCAATAAGTAACTAGATGCTTTGTTGAAGTAGTTGGAAGTACAATGTTTTTCAAATCATTTGTAATCTTGATTAAGCTACAACATCATATGTCTCATATCTCAAAACGCGATGGTACAAAGCATAAGACGCCGTGCGTATATCGTTAATACTGTGGTGTATATAATCAATACTGTGACGCTTTATCCTCGTGAAGCAGTTATATAAAATTGTTTAAAAAGGAAGATAAACAGTTGTAACGATAACGATACCACGAAATTCTGATTTATTAAAGTAAAAGATGAATATTAGCGCAAGTGTTTGTCAAGCACGCTAGTCACTATAATTTCGGGTGTCTTCTAAGCTAGCAAGTTCTAAAACAAGAACTGACGAAATACCTACAAAGTTGCCATGAAATTCATGAAGTAAACCCTGCATTTGCTGTTGGTCAGAAAATTTGGCTTTAGGTATTTCAATGGATCGCGGCGGGGGCAGGATTTATCAACGCAAGTTTGAACTCACTCATTCGTACTCAATCAAAACTGTAGAAATTAAAGGATATACTTACATTATGCTATAACCAAAAATGTAATTTAAAAATGTGACAAAGCGTAATAATGTGAACATGTACCACCCTTGTCACGGAGATAACGTCTCTCGGTGGGAAAGCTGCAAACGTTATTAATGCTTTACACTGGATAACAATGTGCATTACCGTTGGCCTACTCGCCATCATCACTTTCCGACAGAAATGGTGTAATTTCAAAGATATCCGATCGCCGGATAATTATGATCTTTATTGCTGAGAAGATCAAAAAGGTAATCGAACATGCGACGTACAGGTGTCAGCATAGTCAAAAGTCACGATCCACCACAGAAATACTAAGACATAATGAACGTTACTTTAGGGCAAACAAGGTTGTAATTAAATTTGTAGTTTTCTAAACATACTTATTGTTAAAACTTGCACAACTTCGCAGACATGAATTTCATACGAGAAAAGTATCTCAGAAGTACTTTATGCCAATACAACATTCATAGATAGATGTGTTCAGTCACTAAACATCGTGACCGATATAGTCCAAACCACTGTTACACAGTTCATGACTATAGTCATAACCATTGTTATGCAGTGTATGGCAATGGGCATAACCATTGTTACACAATATGCGCATTAATTGTTAGTTATTTAATTTTTGTAGCTATGGTTTCAATTCTAGCTATACATAGATGCAAATCGACATGTCGGCATTTCTTAGCGATGTCCCGCCCATTCGTAACTTACGGAACGGTATGCTGGAACCATATACCAACGCTAAACTGTTTCCTAATAACAAAAATTTTTATTACTAGAAACTAGCAAAGCGTGGGAAAACGAAAGCCAATATGGCTACTCTGCGCTTAGCGGCTATTTAATAGTTCTAAATTTAGCTCCCTGAGCCCTCTCTAAGTCCCATAATGCAATTGTGAACCAGCATACTTCACAGTATAGTAGTCAGCAATACTTTAAAGGCAATATTACAGTCATTTTAGTCATATACCAAAACGGAAATAATCTTAGTTTCTTGTTTCAATGACTAAATACATGAAAACCTTTGAACTTAGTAAATTACAAATATTAAAAAAATTATAATTTAAATACATGGAAACTCGTCGCCCATGTCGACTTTACAGTTTCTGAATTCTTGTATGGCTTGTTGAAGAGTGTGGGAGTGTCCCAGGGATTACATGTACTGTGTTAAAAGTCTACGTTGGTCAAAGATAAATTTTAATGAATCATTCCATAGTAGCTGGTATCCTCGCAACCCTTTACAATCACGAAAATATTACAACTGATTGAAACCCCAATATCTTGCATTTCTCGAGTTGAGGCGATTTCAGGAGATGCAGTATTATTCTAAAATGTGCACAACGGTTATAGCTACGTTGATATTAGGCGCTCCATCGTTTCAGCAACCTGAAGCACCATTATAATCGAAGATGCAACTACTTATAGCATCAGATTGAATATCACGAAATCATGTACATGGTTTAGGAAGCAGGTTCCCACGCGACACAGCGCCATTCCGAAAAGGATACATCGTATAGTAAATACAACAATAAGTTCTGACATGTATATTTTACAACTTATAAAAACAATTTGAATCGTCATTTTTCCAGTTGTTGGCTCATGGTTAGGGCTATAACCAGAAGCTGTGTAACAATGGTTCTAACTATTTCCACAAACTGTGTAACAATGATTGGGACTATACTGGTCATGAGGTCAGTGACTGTGCACAACTTTCAACGCTACATTACTGTTAATACCACCTAACTACTTTTGTGTATTTGTCTAAAATATGTATGAGGTACAGAAGAATTCATAAGGCTGCACTGGGTTTCTATCACGAAATATTTGCGCGTACACCGTTAACGATAACCAGTAAATGATTCTGTACCTTACACATATAAATGCGCGCAGTCATTGCACACTGAGGCGAAATTTAAAGAACTGCTACATAAACATTATCTCTTTCAGAAGAACTGCTACAGAAATCAAACCAGATATTATGATAATGACACAGTTAACATAGCCGCTTTTTGCTAAGTACTGCTATACAAAATGTTTTATATCAATAAATAATCTGATTGATACAAACGACGTTTCATTTTTTAGATTAATTGCTATGGAGAATTTTCAACTACGTTAAACCTCAGTGAGTAAACCAATTCGCCTTATATTCTCGCATTTTACGAGATTATTTAAAATTACAATGCTCAAGGGCCGTTTAAATCTCATTTCTCCCAATAAGGTGCAATTGAAAAATGTAAATTTTTTGGCATTTGCTAGTTAAAACCTCAACACTATAGTGGCGTAAAATGATTCTAACTCAAAATCGTGGTTCAAAAATTCCACAATAGTAATTACACATTTAAGGATAATGCTGAATATAATCAGAATCTGGCGACATGTACGAAGTTTAAAAGTTGTTTATAATACATAGTTTAGCCAGTACAATCCCCAAAAATCAATCACAGTTGTGACTCAATTGGAAATCATTCAGTAAGATATCACTATTTTGTGTAAAATGATAGTGAGATTTAAAATGAGCGACGTAGGAGGAATTGAAATATCATACAGTCATGATCACATATTATGAGACCATTTGGATTTACAAAATCCTAAGCGAAATTAGAGAGCCAAAATTCGTAATTCGTATCCATGTGCCTTCTCAAAGGTATCCTTCATATAATCTTCATAAAGCTAACTGTGTTTCTAAACGAGGGTTTTATCTTTGGCGAAAGTTAAAAACAAATGCCATTAACTAATGTTCAGGTTTTGGCTTCAGCATATCAAATACGCACCCTAGCATTTTCCTTTTTATATTACGAAGCGAGAACCAATTCAATTTATAATGGACTAATATCGCCTCATATTTCTCTTTAGGTCTCTATCGTTAGGGTTATGCTTTGGCGTAGAGTCGTATATGCATGATAACGATGGATTTGTAAAATACAAAATATTATTCGGACTTCTTCATACTAGCGGGTCGCCTAGGAAAGCAAAACTTTCCTAAAGACGCCGAGATGAAAACCAGTTGCATAGACTTAGAAACTTTTATTCGGAAATCGCCATCTAAATTCTACAAATGACCTTTGTAAATAAAAGATCCCAATTTTAGAACAAGCTCAGCTATAGCTACGATATATTGTGCCTTAAGCTTTTGTGGCGCGGAGAAATGCGGTGTATTTGTTGTAAATTAGCATATTTTATCATTAAAAGGAATTTACTTAATATTTTAGGAGTAAAATTGCATTTGTATATATCAGACCAATGACAATCTTGCAGACAATATGAACGAAATTCCAAGATTAGTTGCAACGTTATATACGTTTTCAATTGTTTTAAGTAAGTTATGACTTTTAACTTGAATGTAACATTAATAATATTGTAATTCTTTAAGTCAAGCGTTTACGCAAACCAAAAATTCTCCAAGTCGTGTATCAATGTGCCGCAAGGATTTATATCTGCAAAATGTATCTTCTTTGTTTAAAAATTTTGCTGCATGATATTTATTTGTAATGAAAAGGTAAGCTCTCTCTTAATTACGCTTCACCTAAGTATATTTTGTAATTGGTCGCTGCTGTAACATTTGTCTATTATAAAAGAAAAGGAAAGTCTGTAATTAAGTTGAAACCTCAGCTGACGACGTTACTTTCCAGCAGTTACCACTTGCTAGTCATATTAATACATATCGTAGGTGTCCGACGTGCATTGGCTTAGCGAGTGCACAGGAATAGACATGGGTCAACTAGTAGGGACCCACGATCCACAATAACACATAGGGATGGGGATCCGCAATATTTTGCAGACAATGATGACTCTGGACAAGAAGTGACACATTAGTGACCCACTTAAAATATCAACGACAAGTGACCCACGTAAAATATCAATGCTAGCACTCGGACTGAACAGATGTCCCTGGCTGCCAAAGTGTTGCAATCTAGTGTAAATTATTGTCGCATTGGGAAATTGTCAGAAGTACTCTGTTGTCAAAATAGCTTGTCACGCTTTATTTTCAAATGACCAAACGGCAACAAATATTATAATTACCTTGGTGGCTCACATGAAGAAGAAATAAGGGCTTCTATGATTTTGATATATACTAAAAATGACCGTAATTTTGCCTTTCCCGGAAATGACATGTAGTGTAATTGCGTTTTTGTACTTTGAAGGGAGTTCAAGCAGCTAAGTTTGGTACCTTCAAATGGTCGCTCATCGAAGACTAGTCACAGTCCGTTTCTCTTCGCTTTACTACCTGACGGTAATTTATATTAAACGAAATTATAACTAGAATTAAACGTAGGGTGGAGTGATTACTAAAATTTCCAAAACCTTACTGGTAAAAATGCAATGTCCCAAATTTCTCCCTATATCAAAAATATGAATCATTTTGTCAAAATACGAATTAACTAAGCAAAGTTCGCGAACTTTAATGTATATATTGTGTTAAACATATGGGTTTAATATTGCAACATGCACAGTCTCTTTAAATTTTACAAGATAGCTACGAGTTCTTAAAGATCAGTAAAATACTATAACATTAACAACTCATTCTTTGAAAAAACACGCAGCTTTTGCTGTTTTATTACCAATGTAATTTATATATTTAAAATTAATAAATTCTAATGTCAAGCTGCATCTTTAGTCCGTTTTCATCGAATACATCAAGCACACAAGACGAACCAGAAGCGGAAAATTTACTCCGTTTGAATGGACCCATGGCAACATGGCCAGCGACCCACTGTGTCTGACCAACGACCCACGATGATCCACCGAAAAAAGACGACCCATGACCCACAGACCCATTTTCCATTCCTGGTTTAAATGACCCCGGCGGATGGGGCGTAGTCTATACAAGGGAGTTGGATAAATTTTTGATATTTGCACAAGCTCAGAATTTTCCCAAATTTTGTCAAAAATTTTCTCAATTTTTGCCAATTTGTGTCAATTTTCTAGAAGTTTTGCTCATTTTTTACCAATTTAATATACCAATTTTCTTCAACTTACCTAATTTTTTCGATTTTCCTTAGAGGTATTTCCTGAGCCTTTAGGGATGGTAAATATAGCTTGAGAAAGAAGGGGTCTAACCCTCAGGAGTGAAGGATGCCCTTTTTATGTGCACTTATACTATAATATGCATAAACTTATATCAAGTTAATGGTGTATAATATATATTTTGCCATTTGGTTGAAAGTTTGCTGCCCTCATGTACACAAAGGGTAAACAAATATAAACATACTGTGTATTTGTTTTTATAATGTAAAAATTGACTCAAGGTATGTCATTGTGGTAGATGTTAATGCGGTACCTCATATAATACTTATATACTAAATTAAACGCATAACTAACTACCACAATTACGCACCTTCATAGATGGCAAAATTATACTGACAACTCCTGAAAATGGATAGCATCAGTTTAAGTCGCACTGCGCTGTACCAAAGTAGAAAATGGGTCACATTATAGGTCCAGCACCTACATGTTCAGGTTCGAGGTCCCAGGGGTATCCTGGTCCTGGGGGAGGGAAGTGCAGATGGCGTCAACGGTGTCGCGAAAATATATCACTATTGGGATCGGTTCCTGCTGCAACGCCAGGTGTGAAGTCAAGTGAGCCGCCGGAAGGGGGTCTTGACGTTACAGGAGGGTAACTACCCCCACCACCCATGACCATGTATGGTTCAACTGCTGAGCTCATGTGTAGCAACCGAAAATGGTACACGACGAATGCCTCGGAATCCTACGACTACACTTAAGATGAAAGCCGAAGAAATTTTGAATATAAATTAATATAAATTTAATTTATCAACTTTACCATTATCACGATTTCATTTGACAAACACTTCTTATTAAATTTAACAGTGCACAATCTCCTAATATCCCCATGATAGACTATGGATACTTAGTTTATACTAGGTTTGTGAAGTTACATCTAAACAAGTTGCAGAGACATTGGTTTAGACGTAAGGGACAATTAATGGGCTCTCGTAGATAATCTGGCGCAGCTTTTTATGTGACGTGCTTTAGTTAAAACTATGGCTTGACCTAAGAATATGTCGGTTCTGGATTAACTTGTTATGTGAGGTGCTTTATATTCAAAACCACGGCTTGACTTGAAAAACGTCTTGGACTAAAACTAAACGCCTAAGTGGCTGTAGTTTTAAGCGGTGTAACATACAGATATATTATTCGTGGTATTTCAAGTTCCTGCAGCACAAATTAATCTAGTTTATAAAATTATTTTAAGCAAATGTCTGCTATACGGCAGGAGGAAATTTAGAACTTTCGTATATTTTAGTAGGTTCTGGTATACAAGTTACCATTGCTGGCAGGTTGAGTAGCTTCAATATTTACACGACAGCTCTGGGTTCATACCGCAGTGCTCGATTTGTTTATTAAAACTTTTTGACTCTCACTTGATTTATGTTTACTTTTGAGGCCTTTTTGCGGTGACAGAATCAAATTTAAACGTCGCCAATACGATTGTTCCTTCTGCACAATACCGAAATGGTTACAGCGGTAAAGGAAAGCCAAATCGGCGTGCCAGCAATCGGGAAGGCGTTTTATTTGTTGTCACCGGCGTGGGACTGAGACTTTCAAAGCCAAGTGCAAACACGTTGACGTCACCGTCGATCGACACTGACGTAGTAGTAGTACCGGAAGGCTACCGATTATCGAGTTATGGTCGAATGCTTAAAACCGGAAGATCACGGCTTTTCGATACACATTTGGCACAGCGTAGACAGGACTCGCCATAACAAAGATTTTTCTTCTCTTTAGAGGACTCTTCATATGTATAGGACTTATTCGATTAAAAATGTTATCATGTAAGATGTATATGCAGACCATAACTAAAAATATATAACAAGTGTGGTTCTAAGTAAGATAGACAAATATAACCAGGGGAACACAAAGATATACAATTGTTCGGCGCTTGGATGGCTACATGATGATGCGTATAGTAGTTTTATTTGTCAACATTCTGGATAATCGATCAAAACTACAGTAAGGTTCAATAATACGGCCCTTACGACTGCGCAGGTCGTTTACATTTCCTCCAGTACGCGGTGTCTAACACGATTCCGATCATTTAAAATTAGGAAAGTCACTTACAAATATATTTATTTAGCATGCGTTCTCGATTGTAGGTATTCATAAAATATGTCAGGAATGAATCAAAACGTGGGTTATCTCCCGACTACGCCTTTAATTGACTCAATTTTCGACGCGTAGGTTTCACAGTTATGCACTAACCGAGTCTGTCGTGCAGCGTACGTTTGTGCGTGGGTGTTGTTCGCTCACTTGGTAAGGTTCCTTAATGAAGCCAGCAACATCTCGCAGATAGCGTTGTTGCTCGCACACGAGGTGCGCAATATAACAATCCAGGTTCACTGCACTGACTCGGCAAAAGTTCATTCAAGACGCATAAAATACACATTAGTAAAGAAGCTAAGAGATAAAGTAATTGTATAATTATTAAGTCTGCTGATCTCTTTCGTTTCAATTTTAGTACACATTTAGTTTCCATGAAATTTATCAACATATTGACATATAAATTGATTGGGTTGATACCGAACGTACCGAATTTGAGCTCATAATGGCTTTTTAGACCCTAATGAATTTGAAAAGCGGCTTTCCGATATGTCGACACTTTGTAAATTTACCTACATGGTTTATGCAAAAAGTTTCACAACTGCCATACAGCGTAGCACTTTGAGAGTACATAATGAACCCGAACATGGTAATCTCGCGGGATTCACAATAAGACCAAATTGATAGTTAACTAGCACATATAGTAATAATAGGTAAATGAGCCTAATAAAACAATAATTGCTTCTATTTATAAGTTTATAAGACCTGAAATTGACGCAATGAAATGAATTGGGTTTTCTGTTATTTTGCACTATTTCCAACTGTTTTTTAATAAATACATTAAATGACTTTATTGAATGAAATACTTAATGACTCATTAAATGACTTAATTGAATGTATTGTACTTTGGGGTTTCGTCACATTTCAACCCATTACAAATAAGAGTAATTAATTCAGTAAAATAATTTTAACACTATTAATCATAACAACATAATTTTTGCCATTTAAAAAGAAAAAAATTGATACTATTAAATTTGTAGTGTCTTTTTTCACAGCAGTAAAATAATCAATCTTTGGCACATAAAAAATCGAGACATTAATTATATCGCTTTATTATAACTAAGCAATTTTGATTACATACCAATCAAACAATTGTATTTATAAGCTAAATTTAGTGACGTATTGCTTTTTGGCGAAATTTATAAATACGAATTGTTGGTTTAGTTATTTGAAGCAACAATAAGTATATTCACGTATTCTACCCGATATTAGTTTACAACGACAACAAGAAAGTTTATTAACCAACAGCCAGCATAAGGAGTTTTGCGTCATCCATTAAAGCCGTCGTACCAAGTTCGAGACTTAGGCAATGGCCCACCGACCGCCGATGACCAGCTATTAAAAACTATAAATACACATATTTGATGAATTAAAGAAACATTGAATTTGTGTTAATAAATTAAGCATAGCCAGAAAGAGAACACCGTAGGTTTAAGCGACTAAAGGGATTAAATGACACGTTACTTACAGGTTTCAGTTAAATTTTAAAAATTGGTAAAGATCTATCATATTTAAGGCAGTTTTGAATTTCCTAGAATCAGTTGCTTCTGTTATGGGTTCCTGTCCAGCGTAGCTGGGTAGCTTATACCATACTTGGATAATTCTCAGTTAGAAACTCGTTTCAGCGAGTTAATTCGAAATTTAGGTTTGAGTAAATGAATTCGAGTGGAATGAAAGAGCGAAGCGAACTCATTCCACTCGCTTGGCTCTGGAGGGGGGTTGAGGAGGTCCTGTCTGTGTGCGTCTGTATCTGTATCTGTGTCTGCCACATTTGGATCTCGATAACGGTTAGGCGGATTTTGGTGATAGCTCATTCGAACCGCAATGCGATTTAGGTATAGTGACGGAGCCCGATTTTTGAATTTTTTCCCCGTGGGAAAAGTTATGGGGCAAAATGACGTCATTTTGGCCCATTTTTCGGGCACCCCCTCCAGTTTTTGCGACTTTTCTCAATAAGTAAACGAGGTATCCTCAAACTAATAGGCCTATTCTATGTAGCTTTACCAGGGCTTTCTAATAATATATAATAAGTTTTTCAACTACTTCCCAATCTGGAGTCTATAAGCTTATAGTTTGGTGAATTTCATATTTGGTGAAAAGTCGTGGGAAATGCACCTAAATATGTGCATATTGTTGGTTTTAGTGTCGAATATGGGATTATTGGGGCCAACAAGCTGATTGCGAGTGTCAAGAATATTGTGTGGCAAATATTTTTCACACTTCTGCTTCATACTCGGTATGAAAAATGAGATTTTTCTCAAGTGTCGGTTTGAATTCTTTAACGTTCTTTTCACGGTCAATTTAGGGTTTTATTGAAGTATTAAATTGTTAGTTCATTGTTTTTGTACTCGTTGTATGAGTGTAGGCTTTGTTTGTGTGTGCTTTCGACAACAGCCTTCGGGGGATTGTTCTCACCACTCGAATTCTGGCTAGTTTTCTACAATGACCATGCGTATCTGTATTGTGAGATGTTACAAACATATTCCCATAGAAATGAAGTTCGCTAATGAGATATTTAAAAACCATGAGATGGTGCTTAAAAGGACATAGATCTAAGGCTTAGAGCTTAAAATACTATAGCCTGTCAGAGTATGTCATGTCAAGAAAATCAATTCGAGCAATTAATCTGCGGGTATAATATCGCAACACTTTTTCAAGTTTATGAATTTCCGTTACAGCATTATGACAATATTTGACTGCAGTACTGTATGATCGGGTGACCATACATCACGTAAGATATAGGCAACGAATTTGAATTACTATATCTATAAAGTAACTTAACAACATGTTTATTATACGATATGCTTTGGGGGGCGATGAAGTTAAGTGTGGTCCGAATTTGACATAATTACTAATTGTGATTCCTAGGTCCTTGTAGTTAGCTACGCACATAATTTCGCTGCTATGCAGATAACATTTGAACCTTGAATCATTTCTGCCTATGTGTGCAACGTTGGACTTTGTAACCACTATAGACTGTTGAAATTTTGATGTCCAAATTTCGAGACACGACAGGACATTTTGTAGATTATTTGCTGCATAATGGGCCTCGTTATCGGTCATGTTTGTTAAAAGCTGCACGTCATCAAAGAGTTTGCAGTTAACATTATTAAACCAACACGGAAGATCATTTATATAGATCAGAGTAATGAATATCCAAGAATGCTCCCTGAAATACACCCGAGACCAATCTGTGAGAGTCAGAATTTGTGCTATACTATTTATACTAGACCCCTTTCACACCAATCATATCTGTTGCTTAGGGACCTGTTGAAAAATATATCTAGCCACATTGAATGATGGTAAGCGCGCCTTGAGAAGTCTTGGTGGACGTTCTGCGGTTGATAAAAATGGACGATGGTGGGCTAGTCGATACACCTCAAGTGTTGTTGCAGTGTGATCAAGGCGTTGCACAATGGACGTTGTGTCATTGAAGTCCTGACATGCTGATCATTACAAGGCAGCGGCGGCGTAATATGTCTCCGTTGTTATTCCCGTTAACGTGCAAGGCACGCGATTCCTGAACAACGTTTTTCGCAGCTATACCTGCCAGGATTCGCTAGATGTTGGAGATTCCGTATCTTCCTCTGCAGCAATATCTGGGTTTGTATGGCCATTTTGAATTGTAGTAAGGCGCGTCATTTCAATAAGAAAGCGAAGTTACTTGCCATTCAATGGTATACAGTTGATGCTCGATATCTGCTAGGCGCTGCCTCGCCACAGCCGTAGTAGCCGTTGCGTTTGGAGCCATAAGTGAACGTCATTGAGCTTGCGAAATCTTGGCATACAGTACAAATAACGAGAATATGATCGTTGTCAGCAATGATATCAGCCATTTTCAAGCTTACCGAGCAACATTTAAATTAATCATTGACTGCATAGCTATCGACTATATTTGCTTAATATTGTTATAATATTGTGGTGTAATACACTAGTACACTATTCTTCTTTGATTTTCAACCTAGAACAGAATGTAATTGGTTTTAGCTCTATAAAATTTGATTTGGATCTAAATTTCATACTGAACGGGTTAACGTATGTTATTGACATATATTATATGAAATAAACGTGTAGTAGGGATCCCTTTATTGCTAATTATTTCTTACGATTTTTAGCTTTGGATGTTTTTACTTACTACACTGGCCACTTTAAACACACACTGCTTATATTCAAATTTTCGAACATGTATGTTGGTTGTTCAACGTAAACTGTTCACAACGTTTGTTTCATTGCAGGTTGAACATAGTTCGGTGTCCGACAGAAACTCGTTAACTGTTTCCATGCTGCTTCTCTTATTTACCTTTCTAAAGCGAAAATATGAACTCCAAGTTTACGAAACGTTTCTGCGACTCAGCCAACAACTTGTAATCATTCATAAAAAGTTGACGATAAAAATATGGCCATTGAAAACTGAAGTTTGTAATTATAGTAGTGTTGTCCACTTGCCGGATTTATCAAACAGCAATCAGTTAAAATTACATTTATAATATTGCTGGCCAATGTAACCTTAATGGGCGTAAGTTCAGTATAAATGATCGCCCTAGTATACGGATTATATATAAACCTCAGAATCAGCCTAAACAATCATAAGAATGACCCTGTGGCCTAGGGATTTGATTTTTTCACAAACTATATAACGTACTAAAAAAACTTTAGTACTTCGCACTTGTTTTTTATATAACGTACTACCCTCAATAACTGACATGGGGCCCTACAGTCTATCTAATATAACTGGAATAAGCTATCTCTGAAGTACAACGAGTGATGAACCACACAAAACGATATCCAAATGGGTGTTTGCTCCATGTTCAGCGCTTGTAAATCTAATCCACTATGTCTTATTGTAGAGCCGATATTTTACTGGATAATTAAACACAGGTTTATTATTGTAGTTTAATACAGCTCAAAGATAAAAGTTTTATTTTGTATATGGTATAAAAACAAGCAAGGCTTTAGTGTAGTTTCTCGTAGGGAAAGAATTAAAATTAATATTCTGGACAAAAACATAACCAGCTGCGTGTAGGTGAGATTTCTGGCGCGGCCAGATAATGCCAAGTCCCGCCCGCGGGCCGTCACTATTACCAAGTACCGGGTCAGAACTGAATAATTTCAGTTTTGTATATGGTATAATAAACAAGCATTGCTTTAAGTATAGTTTTTCGTAGGGAAAGAGTTAAAATTAAAATTCTGGACAAAAACATAACCAGCTGAGTGTAGGTGAGATTTTTGGCGCGCCCAGATAATGCACAGTCCCGCTCGCGGCCGTCCCTATTTCCGAGTGCCGGGGCGGTCTTTCTGACCTCAGCAAAGAAGGAAAGCTTAGTACACGGTTCGATAATTTGCGTTAGTTTTAAAAAATTTTTGCAGGGCACATGTCACATAGGCGTTTTTATCCTTATATCCCTGTATCTTTTATGTCAAGCAATCCAATGCCCGATTAAAGACGGGCCGGGCCGGGCCTAAATGTTGCAGCTCGGGGCCGAACATGCCGACCGCGATTTCCAACGCACCGAATCGGGCGTAACATTTCGGCCCGTTCTCACCATTGCTGTACAGCCACGTTTTAGGTACTGTATCGAAACAGCATAGGCTTATACTATAATTAAAAATATTCACCGTTAGGTTAGCTAATATAAAATTTTAGTCATTTGTGCGGCGTTTCGGGTATTAGCATTTTAAGACTAAAAATTTTCTATATATGCTGATCTTTTGATTGCATGAGTACAATACCGTTTTCAAAATTATATATGCCAAGCGAAAGGAATAAAATTGATATTTCGTTACTAAATAACGCTAATCATTCTATCGTAAGATATATTCAATATCTTGTTTCTTAATTACTGAACTATTGCAATGTTTTGGTGTTTTAGCAACAATAGTAACCAATGGGCGGATATTATTTCTATTATTTAAAATAAATTGAGTGACACTATCCGTACCTAACGTTAAAAGCATTTATATGCATTTAGCGTTATTCATGAGAGTGGTTAAACCATGCATGCTGATAGGAAATAGAGCGGGATTATCTCCCTGAGGCTCGGACTCTCTTGAGGCGTTGAAGACCGTCCGCTGGAAGGTATTGCCCGTCTGAGGGTCCGCATCCCCACCCCTCTGCCGAGAGCGCGTGAAATATATTGGAATAGGTAAAAATCGAGGTAATAGGAGTAAAAATATCCAAATTGTCAAAAATCAAAAATTGGGGTAAAATTAGCGGAAATCGAAAGAAATATGGCAAAAATTCAGAAAAATTTATAGTCCCTGAAATTCGACAATTTATCCCATCTCTGACGACCCCTCTCCGCCGAACGGCTGATCCCCCTGAGCTGGAGCTCCCTCCCCTCCTCCGAAGCAGTAACTATACCGTAGGACGTTGTAGTTCGCCCTTGTATGGGTTAAAATTTCCCACGTCTATACCAATTTCCAGTCGAGCTGTGTTGTTGTGTCCGTGTATACTGTGGTAGCTGCTGAAGCGATGCGATAACAATTGTCACAGTCCTGGCGGCTTAATGCACTGCCTTTACGAGTTATCAGTTATCTCATTTAGCAACTGAGTCGCAATGCAAATACAGGGAAATTTACGTCAAAACCTTTATTTTGTTATTGTTATTGTCTTACTATAGACTGCGACTGAATTTTTGATTTAAATTTTGAATGTCCATGCATATAAAAAATCTCTATGCTATATCATCAATGTTTTCGCAATATCATAGAAGTCCCGGCATAGATAGCCGAAGTAATATTTTGAACCAAAATTCGAGTATGTTTCGCATATATAATTTATGGCTATAGAATAGCTGGTTCTGTGTGACCCAGGTATTCAATGTATATGTACCACTCCTCTAGCAGACGAGTATTGTGAAGTTCATCCCTTTCTCAGATTTAGCTACGAAATTATGTTAAAACCATTTTAGAATACTTCAGTGCATTGGCTTTTAACCAAAAGGTCTGGTGTGAGATCTAGAACAGAAAGCAAGATCTAGGGTCGTTAACTCAACAAGTCTAAAAGCTTTTTACAACGCTGCTGCAACCTACAGTCGTGCACAACCCTATTAAAAGTAAAGTTGAAGCTATGAATATTTACAAAAAAGGTTTTCTATTTAGCCTAAAGCTGTGAAGTAGGAAAAACTAAGCACGCTGCTCGTTGTATCTACTTAATCAAAAATATCACCAGCTTGGGATTTACAGTACCGTACAAAATGGTTGTAAGATTATCTGCAACGAGATGATCAAATACATACGAAATGGGTTTGGCAGGCACATGTTGTATACCGATTTCACAGTTTCGTGATAAGGTAATCATCCTGACCTTTTTAAACCACTACACAACGAAACAGAACTAGTCGCTCATTTAACATAGTTATATCTGAAACTAGCTAACCCGACATAAACAAAACATATACAAGATGCCATCTTCACAAATTTGTTTTTTGTTGAGTCATAGTGTGACATTGTTTTTGGATTTTATATAATTGTGCATGATACACCTTATACTTTGAATTTATTTGACAATGAACACACCTGGTTAAACTCACAATAAACTTAATATTATATTAATTGAATTCGAGTGGAACGAGAATTTTCAATTTTGGCTCTGGAGGGGGGTTGAGGAGGTACTGTGTGTGTCTGTGTGTCTGTCGCACCAGGATCTCGATAACGGTTGGGCGGATTTTGATGCAAGATAGCTCATTCGAACCGCAATGGTTGATTTACATGTAGTGACGGAGCCATATTTTTGAATTTTTTTCCCGTGGGAAAAGTTATGGGGCAAAATGACGTCATTTTGGCACATTTTTAGGGCACCCCCTCCAGTTTTTGCGAATTTTCTCAATAAGTAAACGAGATATCCGCAAACTAATTGGCCTATTCCATGTAGCTTTACCAGGGCTTTTCAATGATATATAACAAGTTTTTCAACTACTTCCCACTCTGGAGTCTATAAGCTTATAGTTGGCGCCAAATTTCATATTTGGTGAAAATTCGTGGAAAATGCACCTAAATGTGTGTTTTTTGTTGCTTTTAGTGTCTTATATGTGGTTTTCTGGGCAGATAAACTCATTGCAAGTATTAAAAATATCGTTGGGAAGATATTTTTTACACTTCGGGTTCATACTTGGCATAAAAAATGACGTTTTCGAAATTTTTGGTGAGAAGTCGTTGGAGAAGCACCTGAATGTGTGTTTATTGTTGGTTTTAGTGTCGGATATGGGGTTTTCTGGGCCGACAAGCTCATTGTGAGTGTCAAAAATATTGTGTGGCAAATATTTTTCACACTTATGCTTCGGGGGATTGTTCTCACCACTCGAATTCTAGCTCGCAAGCGAGCTTCACTAGTTTATTATGACATTATTAACAATTAAGAATGGGTTCAATTTTTTAGCCTCGGACGTTGTCGTTGATTCGCCCTGCAAAAGCAGCTTTCGACATGTGATCAATTTCATTACGCCACACAGCGCTGTGAAATCGGCTGCGAAACACAGTTCTTGGAAATCTATATTAAAACATCGAAAACTCTAATCTTGAAAAAAACGGTTATACTCTTAACCAAAAAATCGGTGTGGCCACTTTCACAGCAAAGCTTCTTCATTGCAAACTGAATAACACTGCGATATTAAATGAATTCAGCTCACTATGTTAGAACGGTATACTGCAGAAACAAGCCTCGGCGATGGTACAGCTTCCGCTCTTTCCGTTTTCCATGAAAAATTAAAAGCGTTAATACCAGCAGAACTAGAAAAAAGGAAATTTCGAGAAAAACGAGGCAACTTATGATTCCTTGCCGAAGCGAATAAATACTATGACAAAAGTCCAAACTGATGGAGTAAGACTGAAAATGAGAAAAATAAATCCCCCAGTGGTCAGTATCTCGGCCCTTAGGAAAGAAGTCCGCCGTACAATTTAAATTCCGGTGTATCCACATGGCCTGCACACAGATATTGCCTCATGGGATAAAACATCGAATTCCAGGGTCAAATGATGAAGATCGGGCTTCATGCTACTACATAGCTACAAAGATATAAAAAGCAGACTGTGAATCTGACAGCCACAGTGCAGATTTCCAATGCAATTCCGTGCGGAAACCACATAGAACTTCTACAGCAGCCAACAGTTCTATGTAAGTAGATGATTAAGCTTCTTCAATTGCATTAAATGAATGATGTCAAATATTACACAGTCCCCGGCTCAGATATTACACAGTCCCCGACCGGTGGCGAGAACAGCAGCCTCTGCTTCTGACTTTCATCCGAAAAAACCATGCAGTCGAACTGCAGAGGTTGAGAGACTTTCCGAGATGTCGAACATCCGATAAATCGTTGCCAAAAAGGTTAGTTTTAGCTGAAAAAGAAAGCGATAGCTCCGAATTCCCAAACTCAGCACATGCCAAAAACAAACACAAATGCAATATACTAAAGCAATAAAAAGAGAATAACATAATTAAACCAGCGAGCCGCAATACCTCTCGCGCCGAATCAAAACATCACATCGAACAGCATATTCGCAGAAGCGAAGTAACTTTACGTTCGGTTATATATACCCCGTATGACTCCAAGTTAATACCAAACCCAAGAAATTATGTGTCCAACACGGGCCTTAGCACGGGCTTGTCGACATTTACAGCAAAACCAACTCATTTCAAATCAGTCAGCGCTAAAATTCAAATTTTTTAGATTTTCATGGAAATCAGCCAATAATAAAGGCATCATCAAAAAACCATAGGCAGCATAAACCAGACGAACGCCATTTTCTAGTAAACACGCGCATGATGTATTTTTGGAGATTTGTCATCAATATCCACGTGAAAATAACCATTTTAAGGTACGTTTAGTCAAAACCAGCCTTAACGGAAGTAAAGATAACATTTTTTCCACGCCCTCCACACTGAATTAGATTTAAAACGAGAGTCAGAACTTTTGATATTCGATACAGAAGAAAAATTGGAAGCGGAATTGGAAGAGCGAGAACTGCGTTCTTAAGATTTATGAGAGCGCTTTGGCATTGCGCTATAAATGGACTAATGAAAGGTAAAAGAAATCCAATACCACGCAATCTATCTATTTTACAGTGGCGTAATGTGAAAAGCTGAGAAATCCAAAAGATTAAATATCCAGAATGTAGCTATATATAATTTACATAAGTGTATCTCTCTCAATAGAAGTATATACTCGATCATAACTACACATTCTTAAACAGAAGCTTATTCTATATAGCAAATGCATTAGCTTCCCAAATGTATTGAAGCATGCGTAATATTGGAAAATTTAAGTGTCAATTACTGGAAAATTGTAGCGTAATTGAAATTTAGTTCCCACTTGGCGACAAACTCGGACGGAAATTTCAATACACAACCAGACAAAAATTCCGAAGAATCCGACTCAGCTGCATTCGCTGCTCCGATTTATAAGGCTGTGCCTATTTAGTGAACTATGTATTGAGATACGCTTTTAAAAGTTTCCAACTATCGTGACCACGACGAAAACTTTATTTGTATTGTTATGGTTGAAATTTACGCCTTGTGTTCGGTTTCTTTCAAATAAGAAACGTGGCGGTTCTACTTTCAAGAAATACGGTAGGCAGTTGAATTATGTGGTGTTTGCAGTCTGCGTAGCTCCCTTCATCTCTTCAGTATATGCTGTGTGAAAGCCCTTGTTAGCGTGTGGTGTCTCAGAAAAATCCCGTGGCTTATTGACTCAGCATTGCCCTATAATCTACGAGGGTCTAATCACAATGTCTTGAACTGCAAAACATGCCGGCTATATCCCGTGCAAAACGGTGCAAGGTTATAAAATTTTGGTATAAATTTTCAATAAAATTTTCATGGAAGTTATATTCATAAAGATTTTCAAGATGTTTTTGTGGAAATGGACTTCAAATTAAAATCATAAATTCATTTGTACGCCATCGTTGGTATGTGTTCTCGTTCTAGCTAGAAGGCATCATCAATTTCATCTAATTTATATTGTCTTAGTTTTCTCGGAAAATGTCAATATCATTCCTACTCATATTAAATTTTGTTCAACTGATCACGGTGTAATACTCTGGAAATATGACATTTAGGATATTAATACATCGCTTGACTTTGAACTATCGCCCCCGGACTGTCATAAAACGTGTTTTCTTGTGTATGTTATAGGTTTTGCGTTACTGTCTTCACAGTGACTTTGTGCTTATTGAATTCTAAGCTGTTTGACAAATGAGTAACCGGTTGGTGGAAAAATCTGAAAAGATAAAAACAAAGCAACATGCCCACATATATTTAAATGGCTAAACTAAACGTAGCTTTTATACTTATGGGAAAGAATGACAGTTCTTGATGAATCACATGTGAAGTCAAACTAGACGAGCCGACTGAAAGGTTTGTCAAAATTATATTTTGACTGTTCTTTTCACTTTGATATATCTATTGTATGCAGGGCTTCTCTTGCTGCGCAGACTTCATGAACACCAACCAAACACAACGCAGTATACAGACAGTTTGTATATTATTGTTCCCATCCGCCGTCTTCGTTGATGGGCCGGCTCAACAACAATTAAGTATCATAGATGCAGAGACATCCATTACTCAACAATGGAGGTCAAATCGATATTAGCGAAGGTTCCAAATCTTCGTCTTGGTCCAAACTAGAGCGTTTTTGAGACTCATAATTCTACCGCTACGTATTAACCATTTTCACCAAAAACCACATCTTTCGTTTTTAATTTAAAATACATGTAAATTTGTTAAATTATATTGCAACATTTACAATTCCGGAACGGAATCATAGACATGGCTGATTTTAGGTTTTACATATATGATGATAATAAGCCGTAATTTCTATTTATCCCGTTAACAAGTAGAAATAGAACAAACCCTATTTTCATAACTAAATTTGAAATTCTCTGGATCTCCCCACGTATAATGTCAAGTACAATTCTTAGGATTAAAATTGCTGATCTGCGTCTTGATTACTACAGCTGATTCCCATCTTTTCGACAAACTATGTTTTAGTCTATTTAAGTTAGATTTTTATTTACGTTAAATTATTTATTAAAATTTTCAGCCAGGTTGGGTCAATATAAATTTTAGTAGCGGAAGCAAAATCCATACCCTTCCGTTCTCGATATGCTAACCTTAAGCTTTAGTCAAAGCTACGGTTCCTGTATAAAGCATATACTAAACGTCCGGTCCCTAGAGGTTACATGGGGCGCAGCCTGAGCGGTAATTGGGATCTCGCCACTCGCGGCACTTAGCATTATGCAACAATGAAATTATATATCAGATGAAAGTAACGGGCAAAGCAACAATGGGGAACAATTTATACCGACACTATAATAAATATAGTTAGAATGCAGACTTATATGTTATATCTCATGCTCAAGATTTCTATCACATCGTTAAGAAGGATTTAAATCAAGTGTTCGAAAAATAGGTTCAAGTATTTTCTTCAATGATTCAGTATTGAAATTTTTTATGTCCAAAAAATTCTTTCATAAGTCCAATATTCAAAAATATTTGTTTGAAGAAAACGGTCGATTAGATAGCTTTCACTGTCTTATAAAACCATTTATTAATACATTCCAACATTGGGATTGGCTGATTTTAAGTTAATAATAAGATGAAATGTTTTTTGATCTTTGTCCAATGTCCTTGTGAATTAGGCAATCATGGATTTCAGATGACACTCAGGCCTGTCCATGGCGTTCTCCAAGTGTAGTTTTGTGCTCCTAATATCTATGAGCAGCACGCCATTCCATCACGGTTATGGCCGCCCTTTAAGTTTTTTAACGTCAAGCTCGTAAGTTTGTTTCTAAAAGTTGACGGGCCGGCAGTTAGGTCGCCCCAATCTGTAATGCTGTCGCGCAACTTCTCAGCTGTCGGAGCGATTCCAAAGAACGTTGCCTTGCATATTCGCTACACCTAAGTTCAAGAGAAATTCTCAATGATAATCTTAATCTTCATTTATTTGTATATTTAACCTTGTCTACTGTTTAGACTCATATTTCAATAAGTGAATTGTACGGATTAAATTTTGAGTCATCATATCTCTGAGAATTTTCAAACCATATGCAACAGATAACTATAGCTGTAAATATGTTGTTGCATTAAATCTGTAGGCCATGCCAAGGTCAGTACAATCTCCGAAAATGCAGTGGATCACGTAAAATTGCATACCGGTGGGGTTTATGAAAAAATAATGCAAAATATAAAGTTTGTGGCAGGTATTGCCTTTAGAACCCGGACGTCATACTGTTAGAAAAAAGACCAGCTTAGAGAGGGGTTCTGGGGTGGGGGGGGAGTAGCCGCTCCTGCCGATTTAAACTTATGCTTAGCATGTGGTTCATATAGATACCTTAGCTAAGGCTAATGCATAGAGAACAGCGCGCAGGCATTTCACTTCTGCCCGTATAAGTTACATTGGCCATTTTTACGATGATAACAATACTCCCTATTGGCCACACGGAGAAATGTTGACTCGAATAAAGCTGTTGTAAAACCGTACCTTCATAAAAATAACCCAAAAGTCAGCATTGGTATTTGTTGTTTTATGTCATAAGTAGGTACCTTAATTTGGCTGGTCCGATTGGCACTGATGCACTTGAAAGACATGAAACTGCGCACGATGTATATATAAACGATTCAAGGCTACATAACATCAATAAAAATAAATATCATTACCCTAAGACATATAACATATTTTCTATGTCGTCTAAAATAGGGAAGTTAGCAATTTCAGAGTTAATAATATTTTCGTGGAAAGTAACACAGCCGTAGTTATTGATGTTAAGTGTAGGTTTTATTTTCGGCTGAATGTTTCTATTACGGACTTTACTGTAAAACCATAAAAAGTAATAAAATCTACAGCAATGGTATAATAACTGAAGTAGAGAACGAATGGTTGTATTAAAAAATATTTACTAAAACATCGAGTTCGCTCAAAGATCATAAACGCAAATCCGGGGGAGGGGGCCAACAATATTTTACAGAGCACAGCTCGAAAAATTTTCGTATCTATCCCGGCCCGGATCGTTCGAAACCGACGCCGTCCCGCCCGGAGTTGCAAATTTTCAGCCCCGCCCGGCCCGGTCCGTTTACTATTGGATCTACGCAACCTCAATATAAAGGATACAGGCGATATAGAAATAAAAAGCGCATATATGAAATGAGCTCGACAGGAAGTTGTTAAAACCAACCTAAGATTATCGAAGCGCATACTAATCATTCGGCCATTGACTGAGGTGAGAACGAACAAAAATTTCTCGTCCAGACCGTTTAGAAATCGAGGTCGGCCCTGCCCAAACGTGGAATATTTCGGCCCCACCCGGCCGTTGGTAATCAGGTGTCGGCCCACACAGCCCGCGGACCGAAGTTCTCTCCTCTACCCGGCCCATGTTATGGACGGGTTTGCACGGATGTGCAAGATATATGTCATTCCATTTCCAAACAGTCAGTTTAGGATTTCGATACTCGAGAAACCATAAAATAAGCTGTGTTTCACCACCATCCTACAGGATGGTGGTGTATTTTGCAGAGCAAAATTCATCAGCCGTTGAAAAATTTGTGATGCGCTTCGTAGACCGAATGGTATTATACAGAAGAGGAACATCCCGAACGGTATTGTTACGGCCGTTGTCATGTGATCTTTAACCACAGGGATTTGATTGAACGCAGCTACTAAATCGAGTTTCTACAATACGATGCACTCGTACAAGTCGTTCGTCAATTTATCGATGTTAGGCATCGGATAACCACCAGAAATTGTGCGGTAGTTGAGCCGTTGGTAGTCACCACGTGGTCTCCATGGGATTATGGGATCGGATTTGCGAACCTTGTGACGAGTAGTTGCCATTGGTGATTCGCCTCTATACGCGACACCTTGTATTTCCAACTGCTTGAATATCTCTTTCGCGAAACGTAATTTGTCGCCAAATAGCTTTTGTGGTCTCTCGAAACACGGTTGCCCTGTTGTGAGGATGTGATGTTGCACCCGTCGTGTAACGGTGTCATTTAAATTGATTGGTTTGAAACGCAATCCAAAATTTTGCGTAAAGTTCGTAAACGTTCGTTCACAGATTGGATAATCATTTTCGACCGCTGCCTCGAAACCGTTGCTGTTAATTGGTTTGGATATGATTGTTCACTGCCACACGATAAAAATGACTTATTTTCATTGTTTATCCGAATCAAACGATTGTTAACACAGACGATAGCCAAAGCGTTTGTGTTAAGAAAGTCATATCTTATGATCGAAACATCCGCAACATAAATTGTCCATTCCAAAGTTAATCTCATGTCATCCAGTTGAGACGATAATGATCGGATGCTGTTGACTACCAGCGGATAACGATTAGTAGTAACAAAACAACGGGAGGCAGTTCTAGATTTTGTCGCACCGCCTCCGCACCAGAAGGGAGCTGCAGACGGAACACTTGTATCAAGAATCGCACGAGGCTTGTCGCGGAAATGAAAGTTGAGTTTACAGTCTGGTGACGTAGCCGCTTTGGAAATCGAGTTTTTTCGTTTCCTGCCTGACCGTTTGTCCAACGGTATGGACCCTGGCATTTTCACGCGCTGCGACACAGCCCAGTGTTACGTTATGGCAGTCGACCTGTACACCGTGGTAGGTCGTTGTAACGTTTTTACAGCTTATTGAACCGATTTAATCGCTATTGTTGACCAACCATGAGCATCGCCAACAAGCCTTTCAATTCGGAGATTTCTGCTCCACTTTCGCCATCCTCGACCCTTCGTTTGACTCCATTGTTGAACATGCAGCTCCGTCAGCATCTTCTCTGTCATTTTGTCCGTGATTTTGGCTTGTTTCTCGATCAAAATAAATGTCAAGCAATACCAAAACCATTCGAATCGATTCAGGCAAGGTTTCTTTGAGCCGCAATCGAACTAACACGGGACTAATTGGTGCCAACCGTTATGAATGTCTAAGAACCGTCGATGGTTTTCGATCACCGAGTTCTTATGTCACCAGGAGTTTGCGTATTTGGCGGTGCTCACTTTTGCTTAGGTGTGTGACGACGGTTGATTTGATTTCGTCGTAACTGTCGGTTGTCTTGGCTTCGCAGTCGGTGATGATGTGTACTGGTAAGCCGCGAAGAAGACTCCGTTTTTTAACATCGGATTCTGATCAACCAGCTGCTCGATCAGGTTGCACAATCCTCGAACCTCGTTTTTAGACAAGTTAAATTGATCGACTGCGGCGTCTGTTCGGCAGGGTCAATAGCGGTGCCAGACCGTTGTATCTGATCGAGCGCTAATTTAACAGCCTATTTGTTCTCTTGCTCAAGGGACTCGATGACTAGGCACTTATTTGGCAGCATTGCCAAATCGTCGTCATCGTCGAGCAGCAGTGCCAGGAAATGTCCGAGTTCGTGCTTCGACATGCTGTTGAAATTAACATGTCCTGGGTTGAGTTCAACGTCGCCAGCTATAACGAGAAAAAGTCAAACGTATATTGCTCGCCTGGACGACCGACGATTCATCCACCAGTAGAGCGCAAACGGCGTTGTCGTTGATAGTTTACAGACCACTTGGGAGTGATTTAACGAGGCTTGACACACCGGTTGATTTAGCTGCATTGCCACAGCGCGAAGAGTGTTAAACGATTGAATTGACCACCACCGATATATGAATCGTTTTATTGAACGTATTTTCTTGAAATCGTCGTGGAAATCGGTCGTGGAAACCGGTCGATAGAATTCGTTGATGGTGCGTGTGTCGTTGCCACTCGGCATTCGTGTCATTTGTGTTGATGTTGAACCAGCGGTTGCCTGTTGTAGTCGTTGTCTGTTTGTAAAACTGAATGATCCTGGACATACCAGCAATCGGTTGCGCTTGGTTGCGATCGATATCCGCATGACGTAGATTATTAATGTACCAACCTCAGGTTTATTACAGAGGACGATGATACCAATAAGAGCGATTCAATTGCATGCCATGCCCGTCGAAATCACGGATTAAAATCAATGTGATTCAATCATTATCGTACTTTGTGTGATACACCTTGTTGAGCGAAGGTCATAGTGAGCAGCCACTTGCCTTTTGATTACTAGATTGTGAGCCAATCAATAATCCAAGTTTTTATTAAGGTTTTTTTTAATTTTCAATCACTCAATCTTCTTTTCTTCAGCGATCGCCTTGGACGGTTTGTTCACAACAGACAATAAGTACGTTGCCAGTTTGCGTTGTTACAGATCACGTCGGGTTCACCAGTTTGTGGGATCACTGAGGTCGTGTGTAGAAAGAACCGGAGAGCGACCCTATAAACAACGTTTATTTAACAAATAAAATAAAATAATAAGGCAGAGAAGCGCCAACGCTTATTGAACTGCAGTGCGGCGTTGCTTCGTAGAGGCGATGCCTGTCAAAATTGTCTATAATACAAACTAAACTGAACGAACTGAGTTGTTGAATTTAATTTGTATCAGCTTATATTGGCCAAACCATCACAATTGTGTTAATTAAAGTCCTGACAGATTTGCATAAACTTCAATATTTTTCAAATATTATCAGTCATTGCTCCCGATTCTATTTTGCCCTGAAATGCAGTTATGACCGCATTTACCTTAAACTTGGATGGACTATGTACGAATTTCATCAAATAACATATGCACTACGAAATATGAGCAAAATCAGATCGCTCTAGTTTTGTCGTTCCCAGATGTAAGCCTGTGGCTTAGACTTATGATAGTTAAAATAGAAAAATCGCTTTAATCTGATTAAAGTTTATTAGTGGGTAAAGTGATTTATAGTTGTGGAATAAGTCATAGATTTCCAGTTTGTCGTTTAGCAGAAACATTAGAAACCAAAATGGAAACTATAATTTCTGTTCGACATTTGTTTTCGTTTTGTATTTTGGTGCTGAACTGAGTAATATTTTTCCGATATCTTAGATGCTGAAAGACAAAATTATATGTTATTTATAGCTGTTCAGTCACGGTATTGCGTATTTTAATGTCATTTCTAGCTTCAGCTAATTTTTGAGATGAAACAGACACTAACGCAGTAAGTCATTCATGATTCTGTAAAAGCGATATAGTTGCCAACTTTTGATTCAAGTTTTTTGATAAACGAGCAATTGAGCGAAGTATGGACAAATTTAGGAATATTGTAAGATAATTACGGTGCTGATATTCTATCAGCACCGTAATAGTTGCTGATAGAATATTCCTGCCGCATTCTATATGCGGCAGGAATATACTATCAGCTCTATTACGGCTGATAGTATATTAAGCCGTAATATATACTATGTCATGTCTGACATGACATAGTATATATTACGGTAAGCATATATAAGCATCAGCCAATCCGCATTATACCATAATGCGGATTGGCTGCTTAATAGAGCCAATCCGCATAGAGCGATTTGGCTCTATTAAGCATAGAGCCAATTCGCCTAAGGTCGGAATGGACAAATGGTGATAATTTGTCCATTCCTATCAATAATGGACAAATTATTGATAGGAATATTGTAAGATGATTACGGTGCTGATATTCTAATCCGACCGGTACAGCGGCCTCCCACTTTCGTGAAAAAATTAACTCATGGCGTTTAACAAAATGATTGTAGACGTCCGCCCCATTCCACTTTTGAAGAGCTTGCGAGGCACCTGGGAATGTATGCGATTGTGTTAAACTAGGCAGTGAAAACAACAAACTTAGTCCAGTATGTAACACTGTTGATCGTTAGCTTATTTATCACATGGAATTAAGTGAGAATATTGACTAATCCTAGTTGCCCTTAAGCGAATTGGCTCTATGCTCAATGAAACATAAAAATTTATAGCTTCGCCAGACGTCAGATAAAAGGCCTGGCTCACTACCCACTCACACTCACCAGCGCTCCCCCCCCTGCGCCTCAATAACAAACATAATATTTTTCAAACGCCATAGTATTTTTCACGAAAGGAGCCGCTTACCGTCGATTAAAAATATCACACCTATAATCTTAAAAATATACAATAATTTTCCATATGATAGAATACAAATCTCACCATTTCCATTCCAACCTTAGCGATAGCTCTTCTTAATAAGCCAAATCGTCTTATCTCTTAGCCAATCCGCATTTTTATCGCTATACTTTTTTGCTTACCATATTTCATTGTCATGTCAGACATACATGTTTACGCTTAACTATACTTCAGCCGTAAGCAACTCAATCTCCGCCGCATTAGATCGCAGAATCTTCCCCGACGCATCGTCGCGCCCACTCAATTCCATCCCCCCCCCAAAAAAAAAACCGCCAGACGGATCAGAAATGACTTACTGCGTTAGTGTCTGTTTTGGAATTAGGCTGAAGCTCAAAATAAGACATTAAAATACGCGTCCATCGTGACTGAACAGGCTATAAATAACATATAATTTTTGTCTTTTTCAGCATCTAAGATATCGGAAAAATGCTGGGCGCCAAAACAAAACGAACAAATGTATCATTTCCATTTTGGTTCTAATGTTTCTGCTAAACGACAAACTGGAAATCTATGACTTATTCACAACTATAAAATAGTTTTACCACTAATAAACTTTAATCAGGGATTAGTGTATTTTAACTATCATAAGTCTAAGCCGCACTTTGTGGGAACGACAAAACTAAACGATATCAATTTTGCTCATATTTCGTGCATCCATCGTGTTATTTGAAATTCGTACATAGTCCATTTTCCAAGTTTAGAGGTAAAATGCGGTAAGCTGAGATTTTCGGGCAAAATAAAATATTTGAAAAAAATATTAAAACTATCCGAATATCTGACACAATTGTGAGTGGTTTTTGCCCAATATATATTGATACAATTTTGAATTCCAACAACTAGTTCGTTCAGTTTAGTTTGTATTATAGACAATTTTGACAGGCATCGCCCTACGAAGCAACGCGGCACTGCAGTTGGTAAGCGTTTTGGGGCCTACTCTTCCTGCCTTATTATTTATTTTATTTGTTGAGAAAATGGACGTTGTTATAGGGTAAGTTACCGTTAGGGTCTTTTCTACACACGACCTCAGTGATACCCACAAACTGCGTCAAACTGTACAAACATGATCTTTGTAACACAAACTGACATACTTATTGTGTGTTGTGGATACACAGAAGAGAAAAAAGAAATTGAGTGATTGGAATTCAAGAACCTTAATAAAAACTTGGATTACTGATTGGCTCAGTCTCGTGGTGGAAGTTTTCGCTCAA
>JASANE010021898.1:0-17981 GCA_030248225.1 Trileptium ribeirensis
CATGATTTTCTTGGTTCAGTTACGTATTGCTGTTTCATTATTTTTCCGCGGCGCCAATTCCACAAATTGCTTAGTTTTTCGGACGGATATCTACTAGCACAGTCTATTGGATAGCTCTTACTAAAGGAAGTGAAGTATTCATTCCTTTAACCTTTGCAGTTTTAAATAAACTCTTTTTGAAAGACTACAATTTAGTCGTTCCGATGATAGCGCCCACCGCGTAATAAAGGGAACTACGAAATCGCCACAGCAGTAAATGACCTATTTCGAAAACTGGTGCCAAAAAGAACCACCAAGTTTTCGAAACACCACTCACTAAACGGGACCACTATGTGTTGTTGGTGGCGCTAACATAAGCCCAGGTCACATCGTCCTTCAATACCTCTAGACTATACGTCAACATATTCTAAAAATTTCCCCTTTGTATGGTCAATTTCACAAGTCAGAACATTATGACAGTTTGTGACGAACCTTAATTATTGATCATGTATATAATTCTTGTGTGTGTTATACACATACTAAGTTATTTTAATATAAACTTGTTGAATTCTGAGTATAATGAATGAAACGAACGAAGCGAATAGTTCTTACTAGTCGGAATGGTGGTGAAATTTGTCACTGTCAGTTATTGGGTTTTTAAGGGTAACACGCATAACTCAACTTCGGCTGTACGGATTGATTCGCGCTATAGCTCATCGAAAGCTTGAAATCTATATTTGTGCCTTTTAGTTAAGTGCGAAGTCTGATTCCGACATCCCGAAAAGGCGGTCCAAAGGGGCTGAGGAGGGATCCCGATGGGCCAAAAAAATCACGTTATTTATTATATCTCGACAAGTGGTGCAGATATCTGAGTAAGATAAGGCTAATTTTGTACAGCAAATAAGCCTCTATAGGATTGTACATCAGGCTTTGCTACGCGGCTCTTTCAGGATGTAATATTTGGGTTAAGATGGGTGAGCCTGTGAGCCCAAAACGCGCAATGAACAGGTATATCTTCTTGACTAATCAAGCAAGATGGCAGGTATTCAGCTCACTATGCATGGTGATGCCCAATATAGCTGCGTACTTCTCGATAAATTACATATTCAACACTCAGAATTCATCGCCTTGGCGATAAGACAAGCTGCAGTCCATAGGCACTCTATTAGTTATTAAAATATAATAGTGATGCAACATTATTATATTTTCAATTTCGATACTTCGTAAACTGTAAAATCCAAAGTACTGAAAGCAAACTTAATACTTTTTGACAATGAAAAGGGAAAACCCCAGTGCTGGCAGATATTTAAACTGATGCGTCCAAATTACGCTATGTAGAAGATAAGCGTTGGGAAAAAATGAGACGACTGGTCACGCTTGCAGCTTGGTGACTAGCAGCAATATTGGGCAAGATATCTGTTTCTGCTCACAGCGCTAATCATTTTGGTTTCCACCAATTCTTCGAAGTAATTATCAGTTCTGTTTAACACAGTTCAGAAAATATTTACACAGTTAATCTGATATTTATTGTTGTTGTTATAGTGGAGTAGCGAGGACATTGTCATTCAGGGCTGTGCTTTGAAATACAATGTGCAAACGGATAAGGAAGCGCCAGTTTATCGAAGGTGCAATGTAAAATTTATTATAATACAAGTATATTGTGTAGTGCGCGCTTTCATACTGAACTCAAGAAGAAAGTAGATATGCATAAAGATATTTCCTTGGTGCTAGTCTGATCCATTCAATAAGTTAACCCAGTAAGCATTGGATTTATGCAATGATTCATGTATATTACTTTTGTTAAGAATTATGCAGTTCTCAGTACACATTTTTTTATTGTCCTGCGTGGAGATGCTTATCAGATCGTAGTGTAACGTGGTGTAAATTGTGTGTTGCTGGGTGAAATCTTATAAATTCCGTCTGTGTGTAATGGGCCATAATTCGCGAACGACTTAGCCGATTTTCATGATGTCGGGCTGATTCGAACCATCATAGTCTGTTTACCGTGAACATCCCGAGCGTCTGTTGAATCGAGGTCTGGTTCTGGGGTCAGAGATCGAAATGAGGGTTTTTTACACCATTTCAGCACCCTTAACGAAAACAAGGTTATTTTTATCTTAACCTTCGAATTTTTTCTCCGGTTGGTTTTATTTAATAGTGATATAATAAAAATGCTAAGGACTCTTTGCTTCGATTAAGGCTCCGGTTCTGGAGTTATGGTTTTGAAGTGCGGGGGTATGTCGCCCCATGGTTCCTCGACCCAAAATTCAAAATTTGTTCTGACGTCCTGGACTGCTGAAAAGTTTCACTTGGAGGTTTTCGGGAACGAAAAACTCATTGCTGATGCTGGTTTTGCTCTGTGGCTCATGGTTTCAAGAGTACGTGGGTATGGCGCCCCCATGGTTCGGGGTCAGAGGTCAAAATGAGTTTTTTACCCCATTTTAGTACCCCTCACGGAAGCAAAGTTATTTTTATCTTAACTTTCGAATTTTTTCTCTTGGTATTATTTCATAGTAAAATGATAAATACCGATGCATCTGTGTTGTTTTTCGACTAAGGCTTCGGTTCTGGAGTTATTACGTTTGAGGTGCTGGGGTGTGGCGCCACCAGGTTCCTCGACCGACAGTTCGAAAATTTGTTCTTACATCCTGAGCGGCTGTTAACAGTTTCACTTGGGGGTATTGGGGGCTGCGAAACGCATTGCCGGTGTTGGTTTTGCTTTGTAACCCATGATTCCATCAGTACGGGCGTGTGGCGTGCCATGATTTGGGGTCAGAGATCAAAATGAGGGCTTTTTACTCCATTTTAGTACCCTTCACGAAAGCAACGTTATTTTTATTTTAACTTTTGAATTTTTGCCCTGGTTAGTTTTATTTCATAGTAAAATGATAAATGCCGATGCCTCTTTTTTTGTTTTTGATTAAGGCTCCGGTTCTGGAGTTGTAGGATTTCAGGTATGGCACGCTGAAAATTCGAAAATTTGTTCTGACGTCCTGGCCGGCTGAAAAGTTTTACTTGGGGGTTTTTGAGAACGGAAAACTCATTGTTGATGCTGGTTTTGGTCTGTGACCATGGTTCCGTAAGGTACGGGGGTATGGCGACCCTATGGTTCGGGGTCCGAAGTCAAAATGAGAGTTTTTTACCCCATTTTAGTACCATTCACTGAAGCAAGGTTATAGCTGCTAGCCAAATTCTTTGTATTGACGTTTGTCGGAGCGAGAGTATTCGATCTTTAGGTCCAATATCGTGGAATCTTCTTCCCAGCGATCTGAGTAATCTAACACGACTTCAATTCACGAGCAGACTGAAAACGTATTTATTTAGACTTTGATCCTATTTATAAAGCGCGCCTGTGCAACGTTTAACCAAACAGACGCTATATAAGTGTTTACCATTAATATTATTATTCACCGACCCAATTGTTACAGTTTAACCGAGGTATATCAACCCTTTAACTCTTACAGCTGTTCGATAAGAATAAATAACGTTTGTACTATAATCATTAGTCGAATACTGCACGATTGCACGCGTGTTGCTATTCTGTCGTTCTGTTAAGACCTTTAAAATATGAGCAATTATAGCTGCGAGATAGCTCAGTGCTGGGCAAACATGAATTTCACACGGGTGTTGGGGTTCGATACTTCGCGACGGCCGATAATGAAATATAAATTAATTTTGGACGTATGTAACAGGACTGTTCCGGCCCGTTACGTGCGTTTTGCAAAATTTCAGCGCTAAAATTGCTCAAATGTACCTCAAATTGAACAAGACATGGCTCGCGGGAACGAAAATTTCGTATGTTGCATGGTGCCATGGTCATTGATAATTGCGTTGCTTATTGCTATGTTGTACATTCATTTTTACCATTGTGTTTTCTGCCATTGATATGATTTTAGCATTGCATGTCTTATTTTATAATTGTGCATCATCTTGGACGGGCTCACCTAAGCCCACAGGAATTTTGATTCGGGTAAAGGTTCAAATTTCGAACAAAGAAGAATGTAATAGAGTCTCTAACTGGCATCGAGACAGGATACCTGAACGGAACTCGACCACTTATGTCTGTTTCTCCATTGGAACTCCAGAGTTGTGACCGTCCGTGGATCGGAGCCCATCGATTAATCGAGCTAGACCATTACCACACCAGTTATCGAAACCAAAAATATCAAATTTACGCAAGCTGAACAACATATGTGACCATGGTCGCGCGTAATACACGTCGCCATTATAACATGAAAATAACGAAAAGCTAAAAGCTTTAATCAGGGGTACGGTAGTGTCCGATCATTCCCAAATGACGGTCACCGGGCTCGCTTGTCGGCCCGTAGCCGTCTAACGGCTTCAATTTCGGTAAAACGACCCGAGTACTCCTCGATAGGGAATTTCACGGGTATCCTGTTGAGGACAAAATGGCCCTAATTGCACCAGGACTTAACTTTAAATCAGGGGACAAATACGTCAACTGTAAACCAACATCCGTTACTTACGCTAAGTTTGGATGACGACAATGGTTCAGAGTAAATATAACTTAGGTATAAGTATGGATATATATGTATGTGTGTTTTTAGATACTTCCTTTTTCCCACCCCACCGGACAAATCCTGTTCTTTCCACAGTGTCGGTATACGGTGCGAGAGCTCAGTGCTTCCTCGCCCTCAACGCCCCAAAATCGCTTGACTAGTGCCTTGGTAACCGGTCTCTCTTCTTACCGCCGAATCATCGATTGGAATTGTGCACGTTCCTGTGCAGCCTACCCACTGAGGCTTCTACCGAGACCAGGCGGGTCTCGACCCGACAAGTCAGCCCGCTTGAGTTATCTTTCTGTTTCGTGCCCAGTGCATAATTCACTACGAAAATTTGACATAAAATCCCGTCTGTTGTGCACCATTTGCGTACTCGACCCCTGACACTAAATGCGCCAATGCGATCCCTCATTCGACTCGCCTGCTTTCGGCGAGCACACCGGTATACGGCGGGCCTCTGCCTGACTTCTCGCTAGTCCGCAATGACCCGCTAAAGTGCCCCTAGTTCGGAATATTAACTGAAGGTGGGTACAAAACACCCGAAAATTTATCTCTTATTCGAAAGTAGGCAAACTGCCCCTCATTGCGTTCACCACGTCGAGACAATCCAAATATGCCCGGCGGGCCTCCGCCCGTTGCCCCGTTAATCCGGGACGGCCGACGAAAGCGCCCCCACCACCATCGACACTCTCTCTATCCGTGGTGATTTTAGTGCCGCTCTAACCGCTGCCCTCAGAGCAAGGAAATCACCTCGTTCGAATCGCCCTTCCCTGACGAGTCCAACGATACCCGGAGCGCGTCGCTCCGCCCAACCGTTAGCGCGGAAAAGCCCGCTGAAATCCTACATACTTACATATATCGGAACCCAAATGTGGGTCCCGACCCGCTGCTACGTCCACCCCCTTCGTGTTTGGTATCGATCGGCCCCGTTCTTCGTCCTGGGACCGAATCTCACCCCGGCCCTTCGAAAATTCCCAGGGGTTTACCCTTTTCCGTTTCCCCTTCCGTGTCTGTTCTTTTTTCCTCTCCGTGTCCTCGCCGCCCTTTTCGCTGTCTTTTTTCTCTCTCTAACCGACGTCTTTGGTCGGTCGCTGTTGTTGTTGTTGTTGGTGGCGTGTTGTGTGTTTGTGATGCGAACTTGAGCGACCTTTTTGTCGCTCAGGTCGCCCGAGTGTCTTGTGTGTATAGTGCGTCTATGTGTTCATAGGTATTTGTATGTACATATATATGTATATATATATATATATATATATATGGGTATGATATAATATACGTGTGCAAAAAACAGGACGAACGGGGACAAGATGTACAAAATCGTACTAAATTTATAAGTTTTACGGACGGACTGGACATAGACGCTCGGAAAGGACGGGGTGTATTTAGGGCCCTTCCGTGGGTCCCTGAGGCCCCCGACCAGCGCCTCCTGTTCGTTGAGAGTCTCTGTGAGTAAGCTGCACCCCCAACCTCAAGATGGGTTCATTCCCGTGACCGACTCCCCGCCCAGGACGCTTAGAAACACTATGCTACGACACTTGGGAAAGTGTCAGAAAAGAATGTTTGGCTTTATCCCACAAGCCAACATATAAACGTGTAATGTTAGCACGTTGATCCATGGATTTGATGACAAAATTCAGCCACCAGTTGGGCTCTTAGGACGCTTACGTATAAGATGGATGGGACCGTTAGCTCGCTGAATAATAGGAGTTTAGCTTCAGATGTACGAGTTAGCTAACGAAATTTGATGAATGGGGACATAAAGACGAGATTGACCTGAAATGAGGATAAAATTGTTAGCTTATTCCGACTGTTCCCATATATAGGACGATTTATTGATTTTGAATTTCACAGGTGATATAATAACGGACGATTTAGATTGGGTGAGAGGTTTAAAGATTTGAGTGATGGGTTTTGGGTAAGAAGCTTTAAGCTGATTGGCATAAATTTGAAAATACAGATGGAACAGGGTTCAAGATTTCAAGAAAATTTGCAGATGTTTGACCTCCTAGTATTCGGGGGGTTCAAACTTGATGTCGGCGATTTCGATTGAAGCCGACTCTCTCTAAAGGGGACCCTGGGTTTACGATACCTGTCAAAAATAAAATTTGGAGAATTTTCCAATTGGGCGCACGAGGTTGAACTCGAAAAAGTGGGCGTCAAGAAATCGTCAGCAATTGGATGGCGACAAAATCGCTATCCTACAAAATAAGCGAAAATTTTGAGGCGACGACCAACGTGTCGACTCTTGGAATTAGCTCGACTTCGGCAGCGCGGAGTTCGGTGGGCTTTATTGACCGGATCCGACGCTACAAGCTTTGGTAGTATGGTTTCGTAATAATTTTTCCCTTCTCGTGCTTTCCGTTTTTCGAGTTTGGAATGGGTTACTACCGTTGGAGAAGCCGCGTAGACATCTTCAGTCTCGCGAAGGGGCTAGCTAGGGCTGCCCCGGAGCGAAGATTGTAAGTGAAGTTTCGGAGTAGGCTGGATCATGGGGGTTTATTTTCCCCAGCTGTAACAGTGACAGATCATGCATAGAAATTTAACTGATAGTAGCTAGACCTTGTACCCTATAGGTTGACTTGACGTCCGTAGGTGGACGTCTCGTTTCCCACGCCGACCTGCTACGCTTTTCCACGTTCTTTGACAAACCTCCTCAAGTCGAGTTCCGTTTTGGGATTTTGGGCGATTGCACGGGATGTTACTAAATTGTAGGCGCCAAAGTCGAAGTCTTTCTGATTCCCCGTGGTAGGACAAACTTAAATGGACGAATCTCGTCCATGTTTTAAATGACTTGCAGCTCTTGAGTTAGGGTTATCGAATTTTCCAGAGTCGACCACGGTAAAATTTGTCAATGAAATAGTAGGGACTTGTTTCATTGTTTTCAGTTATGGTTTACAAATTTACAGCTTAGTTGACCGTTAGACGCTCATGCCGTGTTTGAGCTCGAACTGTCGCAGTTAAGAACGGAGGGCTAGCCTTCGTTGGGCTTTAGGAAGCCCCAAAATTTCATTTATCCGAATGAGCTAAAAAAATTTGGGGAGCACAAAAGACGGAGCAAATTCTAAGGATCTCAGCTTGAGCGTAAAGTGTTTGCACTCCGCGGGGAGCGACCTTTTTTCGTACTGCATTAGTTAAATTATCTTGCCTTCATGTAGTAATCAGTGTCTTGTTTGGCCATCATTTAAAAGCCATAAGAGCACTGTCTAGAGGTCATCCCTCTACCGCCCGAGATCCCGACAGCCGCTTATGACATCGCTCGCTAGCAAATTGTTAAACACACGGCGTTACGCTACATTCCGCCGAAAAAAACTCCGATTGAATTATTGAAGGCACCAAAATTCCCAGTAATACATATACATGGTCTAGGCTTGGGTCTAGGGCGGGAGATTTTTCTAGTAAAATAAGCGGACAGCATGGCCAGACGCCATCCCCAGTTGCTGTTCACTTGTTAAAGGCACGTTCCTGTGACCCCGTTTTCAAAATAAATACTTACTACCACAAGTCCAATAAAGAATATCAGCCTCCTCGCGCGAATGGTTTTGACCCCAAATCGAGCCAGTGCAAAACCCCGTTTTTCCTTTGGATCGAGTTGATCGCTGAGTTTGGCCGTTCTTTGATTTTATTTCTGGTCGCCCTTTAGGCTATGTACTATGTATGCCCTGAGTTGTTTTCGACTTGTTTCTCTCTCCTTTTTTCATTTTCCAGCTTTCAGGCTTTATCCTGCACGGGGAATTTAAGCGCGCTGCAGAATCTTTCGTACTATCCACTCGACTAATATGTCGATGATAACTCGACTGCACGCCTTCGATAGTGTAGTCGGGATACTATACAACTGCAGCGTGACAGTGGGATAGGCGTTAGGGAAAGGCCGAGAGAAAGAACGTCAAAAAGGGGCAAAGGAAAGAGAAAGAAACCAACAAAGAAACTCTAGCCCAAAAAGGACGCAGACGCGTCCGTGGACGAAACGCCCCGTACCCCCCCCTGCCTAAAACAGGACAGTCACGACCACCCGCCAACTATTAGGACGACAACGTTGGCTGCCTATGAGATCGCCAAGGATGGCACAGGCTCGCCCCCATTCGATTGAGCCGTCGATACGGTAGGTAGGGGCAACCCCTAAAAGTGTTCCGAACTGCGCCCCCGGCCATTATAGTGTGATTTAGCTTGTACGCCGCCACCAAAATCAACCTTATCGCCGCAAGCCCACCGTTTGCGGATTTTAAGGACAAGGGGCAAGCTAACTCCCGCTTGGATGTCTGAATACATTCGGGTAAAGGTAATTTGCACATGGCACAAAACCCGTCCTAATGGCGAAACAATGTGGAAGACTCGATAGGGACGTTAGGCAAAATTTACAGGCCAGGAATTTATACCAGACTGAGTTGATATGCACCTGTCTTCTATAATGGTACCTCGCTTGTAATGTAATGATCATTGGTATCCGCTCTCTTGTATTATAGCTGACTACTTATCCATAACCGTGTAGTGAAGCGTACGTTAGTCGGTTTGAGCAATGTTTCCGTACTTATAAACCTGTACTATAAATCCATGCTTGTACTCGTACCCTGATTCGTGCCCCTTTTCTATTGAACCAATCCAGTCGTGCCCCATAGCCTTAGTGGTAGCATTAGTACGCGGCTCGTGTTGTTTGCACTTTTGTTGCTTCAGCGGCAAGCCTGACGTTCTTGTCCTCGCCTGGCCGGCTCCCCACAAGCCCACCATGATGCACGAATTTTTCTCACCTCCCCGCACTGTCCTCTAAATACTTATAGCGCCGCGCGTTATCGAGAGCGAATTTCGAAGCACGCCAGAACACACGACCCGAGCCATAACTGAATTAGTTGTTGCTGACGATGGACGCCTCGGGTCTAGTTCTTGGTCCGGTATTTCTGGGTTCACATTCGCTCGTGCCGCCCTTTTCCCTGTGTAGAAACCGACAAGGGAACGAATGACAGAATTATTAGAGCACGACAGTTACAATCAGTATTGGTTTGTATGTTTTTCTCATTGCCCATGCTTGACTGTTACTGTATATAACCTCAAATAAAATCTTTAAAATCATTCGATGTGTCCCGCGTTGTTCATCCAGAAGCGCAAGAAGTGCGTCCAAACGGACGGGCCGATCCCACGTGCCACGGCTTGAAGATGTGAATACCCCAAGCCCTGACACGTGCGGTTCGCCACCAGTGTTTGCATACAAGAATGACGGAATTACGGCGAGAGTGGTCCACCAAGTTATCAATCGAACTCACTCGCGAAAAATACCACACTCAAACCTCGGATAAATGTTTATTAACAAAACGTCACCAACGCATAGGTATACAACAAAGTTGTCCATTTTCTAACTAGATAGTCCGACGTTAAACTCTCACGGAACGTCGGAAGTCTGTGGGGGCCACATAGGCTACAAACGGCTGAAGTGTTCGACAGTGACTTAACCGAGTTGAATCCAATATTTACATTGTAAACCTAAATTATCAAACAATTTCACCTTACATTAAGGCAGACCAAGCAACTTCCTTCAGATCCGCATTGGGAACATCGGTCTGACATTATGACCTGTGAGCAGGTTTCGGTGTCAACCTTCCCGAGGGACCTCAGTAATCATACCGAAATACTAGACACGTGCGCAACCAATCGGGCGGGGTCCGAACACACCTCGTGAAGCGCGCCTGTGGCCTGCTAAGCTCCATAGCTTCTTGGGTCTGACCACGGTAAAATTTGTCAATGAAATAGTAGGGACTTGTTTCATTGTTTTCAGTTATGGTTTACAAATTTACAGCTTAGTTGACCGTTAGACGCTCATGCCGTGTTTGAGCTCGAACTGTCGCAGTTAAGAACGGAGGGCTAGCCTTCGTTGGGCTTTAGGAAGCCCCAAAATTTCATTTATCCGAATGAGCTAAAAAATTTGGGGAGCACAAAAGACGGAGCAAATTCTAAGGATCTCAGCTTGAGCGTAAAGTGTTTGCACTCCGCGGGGAGCGACCTTTTTTCGTACTGCATTAGTTAAATTATCTTGCCTTCATGTAGTAATCAGTGTCTTGTTTGGCCATCATTTAAAAGCCATAAGAGCACTGTCTAGAGGTCATCCCTCTACCGCCCGAGATCCCGACGGCCCCTTATGACACCGCTCGCTAGCAAATTGTTAAACACACGGCGTTACGCTACATTCCGCCGAAAAAAACTCCGATTGAATTATTGAAGGCACCAAAATTCCCAGTAATACATATACATGGTCTAGGCTTGGGTCTAGGGCGGGAGATTTTTCTAGTAAAATAAGCGGACAGCATGGCCAGACGCCATCCCCAGTTGCTGTTCACTTGTTAAAGGCACGTTCCTGTGACCCCGTTTTCAAAATAAATACTTACTACCACAAGTCCAATAAAGAATATCAGCCTCCTCGCGCGAATGGTTTCGCTTTCTTGTATTATAGCTGACTACTTATCCATAACCGTGTAGTGAAGCGTACCTTAGTCGGTTTGAGCAATGTTTCCGTACTTATAAACCTGTACTATAAATCCATGCTTGTACTCGTACCCTGATTCGTGCCCCTTTTCTATTGAACCAATCCAGTCGTGCCCCATAGCCTTAGTGGTAGCATTAGTACGCGGCTCGTGTTGTTTGCACTTTTGTTGCTTCAGCGGCAAGCCTGACGTTCTTGTCCTCGCCTGGCCGGCTCCCCACAAGCCCACCATGATGCACGAATTTTTCTCACCTCCCCGCACTGTCCTCTAAATACTTATAGCGCCGCGCGTTATCGAGAGCGAATTTCGAAGCACGCCAGAACACACGACCCGAGCCATAACTGAATTAGTTGTTGCTGACGATGGACGCCTCGGGTCTAGTTCTTGGTCCGGTATTTCTGGGTTCACATTCGCTCGTGCCGCCCTTTTCCCTGTGTAGAAACCGACAAGGGAACGAATGACAGAATTATTAGAGCACGACAGTTACAATCAGTATTGGTTTGTATGTTTTTCTCATTGCCCATGCTTGACTATTACTGTATATAACCTCAAATAAAATCTTTAAAATCATTCGATGTGTCCCGCGTTGTTCATCCAGAAGCGCAAGAAGTGCGTCCAAACGGACGGGCCGATCCCACGTGCCACGGCTTGCAGATGTGAATACCCCAAGCCCTGACACGTGCGGTTCGCCACCAGTGTTTGCATACAAGAATGACGGAATTACGGCGAGAGTGGTCCACCAAGTTATCAATCGAACTCACTCGCGAAAAATACCACACTCAAACCTCGGATAAATGTTTATTAACAAAACGTCACCAACGCATAGGTATACAACAAAGTTGTCCATTTTCTAACTAGATAGTCCGACGTTAAACTCTCACGGAACGTCGGAAGTCTGTGGGGGCCACATAGGCTACAAACGGCTGAAGTGTTCGACAGTGACTTAACCGAGTTGAATCCAATATTTACATTGTAAACCTAAATTATCAAACAATTTCACCTTACATTAAGGCAGACCAAGCAACTTCCTTCAGATCCGCATTGGGAACATCGGTCTGACATTATGACCTGTGAGCAGGTTTCGGTGTCAACCTTCCCGAGGGACCTCAGTAATCATACCGAAATACTAGACACGTGCGCAACCAATCGGGCGGGGTCCGAACACACCTCGTGAAGCGCGCCTGTGGCCTGCTAAGCTCCATAGCTTCTTGGGTCTGACCAAGAAAAGTGGCCAAATTACAAAATTTACTTTCCACCCTTGAGGTTATGATAGCCGGGGTCGTATGGGCATGGTGTTAGGAAGTTGCGCCATGCAGCTGCGTTCTGTTATTACAGTATAGGGTTAACCTAAATTTAGTACGCCACATGTTATGTATTATAGATTAATTTTAATGAAAGGTACTAGAAGTGCAAGATAACTTTAAGGTAACATGCACATATATTTAATATCAGCTTTTTGGTAAATGGTCACCGGAAAGGATCTGAAATTCGCTGAAATTTTTGATTTATTGATGCCACAAAAATGAATACCTGATCCACTGGAAAAATATTAAAAATGAAAATAAACAAGGTCTTTAGATAAGATATCACAAATTAAAGATTTCATTTTACCTACAATTTGCACAAGCGATACCGAAAATCCTGAACTCAACTTTTAAACAGATTTCAATTTTAATGATGATTCAACAGGTCTCGTTCATGAATGGTAGCACATGAATGATAGTACGTTCATGATTGCAGTCACCTGTATGATAACGTATACGCAGAATCAAACTAGAATTGTACTAAAAGTCACTTCAATAAGATTGGTTGATCCATTCCACACATACTCCTGTTGCAAATATAAAGTTTACTTGTCGTAAAATGGCGAAAAATGTGATTTAACAACAGAAATAAGACGAAGTGTAGATTTATAAATACGTATTTAAACCGAGATCGCAATCTATCAAGAGAAACATATTGAATTATCAGTGAAACCGATCTGTCTATCCTTTGCTGAGTTATAACCATTAAAAGCTACATTGTTATTTATTGCACTATCTATGTGATTTTAAATAAATGATTCAAGGCCCTACTACCCATGTAGTTGGTCATAAACATATCCGTAGTATTGTGTGCGAAGTTATGTTAACTCTTTGCTACTGCACAAAGCATTTCAATATGTTTCGTCAACGTATACCTACTGCAGCAGACTACAGCAACAACCAAAGAATCTCATATCCTCTTAAGAAATATGAGTATTAGGCCCGTATGTTTAAATGAGGATGGCACATAGCGCCAGGTATTTTTTCACATACTTGCGAGTAAATTTATTCCACTCCCACTCGTAATTAAAGCTACCCACAGCTTTCGTATTCTAGAAACGAGATAGGGTACCCACAAGTAGACTATTTTAAGAGTAATTTTAAATTACCACAGAGTAACAAAATTACATGGGCAAATTTAAAATTACATGAGAGTAATTGTTTTACCTACATATCAGTCTAGCCCATGTCAAATTTACAGGCTGATAACCTCTTAAGTGTGTGTTTAATCTGCTACAGCATCTTTGCCTTGTATAGCTTCTGCATGTGTGAAAATTTTATGTGTTGAAAAATATGTTGAAAATGTTGGTTAAAAATGTACAAAATAATAATTTATTGATGTTTAATTTTGTTAAAAATATTTTTAAACGGAGCACGGATTTAAACCAGCGGGTTGGAAATCTACTGCAGCACAACTATTCAAGCGGTTGTTTTTATATTATTTCTCATGTACCAATCGCTATGCCTAAGTGGCAAGAGTGTTCCCTTACATACAGGTCGTATGGGAACACCGAACTTTACTCCCGCTTTGCTGTATCCAGAATCGTGCTGCACACTCACCCCATAAAAATTTGCCTGCATCGCCTGCTAATAGCGTAATTGCTGATTATTTGATTACAACACTAAAATACTATATAATGATAAATCCAGGGGCAGGCATTAATGAAACACAGGGGCATGTCCAGCACAATGCCGTGCAGCTTGGTAAAACGTCTGTCGGATCCAAAGGCGGATGGTGTAGTATTATAGGATGGTGTAGTATAATGCATATTTTTATATGCCCATAGACAGCAAAAATAGGTGCCCAATTCACAAAGTTCCTTTGATGAACGCAGTCAAACCTTATAAATCTCGAAATGTATGCATAAACTGAACTGCGTTGGTACTGAACTGAATTGCAAAGCTTCTGTTCACGTCCACTAATCTGCAGAAGCTGATGGCAGAATATTGAACGATAATTTTTCCAACGTTCAGTTCGCTATTATGACAAAACGAGCAAGTATCCGGGGCGAACTTAATTGAAGTTTATTTTACGCGTGAGTCCGCATTACTTAAGTATGAATACATTTCGTTTTGTTGCAAATTTGTTCGCTTTTATCAAGTGACATGCAATGGAACATAACCCTGTGCACGTTTTCTATGTTTTTAAAATGCGCGAACAGGATAAGAAATCTGTGGTTACATTGTAAGTAAATGTGGTTAGCAAATTGCGGTGTTATAAGGTAAAATAAAAACGCGAGGAGGGCCTATGTGCTCTTGTGTCGCAGATCCCGATTGCTTACTCAACGAAAAAAAACGTGATTTGTGCGATCTCATCTGCTTTATCCGTCGTTTTAGTATAATAATAACCTTGGCAATATCTAAACTTTGTAAGCTGATAGCTACCAATGCTACCACGGCCGTAGCAATAATCATGTTGTGTGTTACATAAACTGTAGGATTGTACCTAAAATTACTTACACCTGTGGTCTATGCGGCTTATCACTGCAAGCCTGGTTGCAAATATCTTGTTTAGTGCTACATTTTGCGAGTTAAATCTTAGCACTAATCGTAAATATTGACAAAAATTTGATCCAATAAAGAAGGTGTCGCTACAGACTTTGTAGCAATACGTATCATGATTGCCAAAAATCACGTAGGTATAAACACGATAATACGTGTTACAACGTGCAGTGAGTGCACACTTTTATCTGTGAGCGGATCATTATGACCATGAAGTGACTTGACAAATGAAAAACACTAATGTACACAAATTAGCCTTTACTCACACATGCCTCTGCATTAATTCATATTAAAAATTATTACAGTAGTTATTACGTCCCTAAAAGTCAAATTATACCTTAGCTTAGTATTTTGACTATTCTTAATATTTGTAGATGTGTTGCTGGCAAGCTAAAACATTGATCTAAAACCTAATGTATCGAAGACATTTTGGTTTTCTTTTCATTTTTCTTGATATATCTCATAAAAAATTATAAATGTTGCTGACTAATATAAATTTATAAATATATAACTAATATTTAATTAATTACTGTCATTCAAACCAGCCTTCACCGTTCGTTTTTATCAACACAAAACAGGGTTGAAATTTAAATTAAACAGATCTACTTCCATTAGGTGATCGATTGCTACTTGCCACTGATTTCATGCACTTATGAATTTTGTTTCATAACAAAATAATTTAAAATTGATGGACTTATTTGTATAGTTTTACCAGTATTCCACATATCAATTGGTGCCAATACATTGTACATCTGTTTTCAATAATTTGCGACTGAAAACGACCTTTACTGCAGGGACTGAAATTATGAAAAAATATTTCGGGGGCGTTAGAGCTTTGCTCTGATATGCAAATGTGATTACACAAAACTGTATATAAGCTGAAACTTCAGCACACTTGTAGTCATTTGTACTTGATCATCGTGGTGACTGTACATCGAAGTATTGCATCCTCAATACACATAATTTATTTGCTAGTAAACATTAATAATTGCCCTATTCACAGCGCACGGTCCAACGTTGGTGAACCCGACGTAGTACAGTCTGTCGATAAACTCCTAATGCAGATATACGCTACCGGTGCAAAATGAGCGAACGACAAGCTCCTGCAAGAATAGAAACTGAACGAGAATGATTAAATGAAACTGATGTGATTAAATTGAAAATGTTCCCTCCCACCTTGTGTCCGAAGCACTGGCAATTTCGGATGATCTATCAACGTCTGGGTTTTCTGTTTATGTTCACATATGGCAGTGGTGTTATCTTCGTGTGTTTTTTGAGCGTGCGTCAATCGTCTATTTCGGTTTGCCACCAACAGTATTTTCAACCATGGATTGGTCCATTAAGGTCTATAACTCCCGATACGCAACCAGTATGCGTTTTTTGACCTTCGTCTAGTGTGATGAACTAAACATTTGCCCCGTAGCGAACCGTTGTCTGTTGCACACAGAACCCGTCACGGTGATCCAGTAAATTCTCAGCAGCCAGGTCCTTTCACCGTAGAGAAAAATGTCAAAATCATGGATCTGGAAGTTTTTGGAAACCAAGTGATCTACACAATATCGGTGCTTCAAGAAAGTGAAGCCCGCGCTACTCAATCGCGCAACGACATGAAGCGAACGCTCGTACCTCACGGTCACAGACGAAAACAAACTGCAACACCTCCTCGAACAATAACTGTGCAATCGCCAGCCGTCCGTGCCCCTTCGACATATTCAATATCTCTTTCCCAAAACCGAACGCCTCGTGCTCGTTATCTGGTTGAGCTGCCAAAGCCTATCAAAATAACGCTATTGGAACTGGAAGGATCTTTTCCGAATATATGACCATAAATATCACCAATTTCACTTTTGTAACGATTTTCCCTTGTCGTCATATATTTCTGGCTTTTTACAGCCGATTTCGGCCCTTATGACAAAATATCAGCCTCGCTTTGCTATTAGCTAAATATATTTGTAGTGTCTGGCTCGACCCAAAAAATGTCACACTGGCTGATCGCCGCTAGAAAAGCATGGCTTTAGAGCCACGGCAGACTGTGAAAAAATCCGGCCCTGCTGCACACATATTAAGGTAAATGATGCATAACTCCACAAAGCGAAGCAAATTCGAACCGATATCACTGAGGGCTTAAAATTTTCATCTTGATGTGTTCTAGAGCATTTGTTATATATTATTAGCTTCATGTCTTGACCTACTGTCACTAGAAGACACATTTCTACCGCTTTAAATCATAAAACATATAAATTTGCTAATTTTACTGCGATATCTTAACTCCAGAATAGATCTATCGATGTGACTAATTTTAGTTTCAGCATATAGGGTATAAAACCTCTTGCATGTTTTTCCTTGATGCCAAGAGGAGACCGAAGAACCCATTGTTTAAATTTCAAATTTTTGGATCTCATCAAGTTTTAGTTTTTTAAAATTAGGTAAAAATTTCTCACCCCACGTCTTAATTCCTGTTCTTTACAGAAACTGCATTTTTAGGCAATAGAAACTTATTATTTTCAGGGAAATTCAGCCTTACCTGGAATCTCACCACTCGTGGGGCTTAAAGCGTCTTCACACGCTCAAACTTTTTGCTCAAATTTTGATCAAAATTTGAGCAAAAAGTTTGAGCGTGTGAGCACGCCTTTAAAGTGTTTGTTTAAACTGATTAAATCCCCAAATGTTAACTTGACTGCGTTCCAAATAATTCTTAACAGAAGCATGGGAGCGTGAAAAATGGTGGTGTCATGGCTATCTTCTAGCAAAAGTTCTAAATTTAAGAAGATTTTATCAAGTATTCTATCTCGGTAATTAAAGCAATCTTACAGTCTGGAAGAAAACACGTTTATCATTTTGTTTGTTTAAGCAATTATATAGTTTAAAACATGACATTTGGAAAAAGCATTTTATTAACAACGGTTCTACTTCTGTGCTGCAAGAAGTCGCTCAGGTAAGCTTTTTATTGCTATAAAGTATCTTTGATTTTGTATTTAAGCAATCAGTTCCGAAAAGTATAATATATTTGTCCTTACATCCATATTTTCGCTGAGGATATACATCTTTACAACAAATTTCTTAAAAATTACAATTTCAAAACTTAAAAAAATATCGCAAGAGAATACCGGTAGAGGTACAACGTTGAAATCAAACACGTCATGGGCAGGGACTGGTTGGTGGTAAGTTGCAGCGACAGATTACCAGCTGAACGAACAACTGCGACAAAGAAC
>JASANE010021899.1:0-16019 GCA_030248225.1 Trileptium ribeirensis
AAGTAGATAAATAAAAAAATGTATCGTGTTTCCCCGAATCTCGAAAAAAATTTAATAACGATGTGTGAAGCACATGTCAAAGTAGCAGTTTGAAATCAGAAACATTTTCTCTTTTCGATTATTCCTATCAAAGTCTGCAATTGCTGATTGAAGCGTTTTATGCATTGCGTTTCCCTGATATCTCGAAAAAATTAATAACGACGTGTGAAGCGCCCGGCAAAGTAGCAGTTTGAATTCAGAAACATTGTCTCTTTTGGATTATTCCTACCAAAGTCTGAAATTGTTGATTTAAGCGTTTTATGCATTGCGTTTCCCTGATATCTCGAAAAAATTAATAACGACGTGTGAAGCGCCCGGCAAAGTAGCAGTTTTAATTCAGAAACATTGTCTCTTTTGGATTATTCCTATCAAAGTCTGCAATTGTTGATTTAAGCGTTTTATGCATTGCGTTTCCCTGATATCTCGAAAAAATTAATAACGACGTGTGAAGCGCCCGGCAAAGTAGCAGTTTTAATTCAGAAACATTGTCTCTTTTGGATTATTCCTATCAAAGTCTGCAATTGTTGATTTAAGCGTTTCATGCATTGCGTTTCCCTGATATCTCGAAAAAATTAATAACGACGTGTGAAGCGCCCGGCAAACTAGCAGTTTGAATTCAGAAACATTGTCTCTTTTGGATTATTCCTATCAAAGTCTGCAATTGTTGATTTAAGCGTTTTATGCATTGCGTTTCCCTGATATCTCGAAAAAATTAATAACGACGTGTGAAGCGCCCGGCAAAGTAGCAGTTTGAATTCAGAAACATTGTCTCTTTTGGATTATTCCTATCAAAGTCTGCAATTGTTGATTTAAGCGTTGTATGCATTGCGTTTCCCTGATATCTCGAAAAAATTAATAACCACGTGTGAAGCGCCCGGCAAAGTAGCAGTTTGAATTCAGAAACATTATCTCTTTTGGATTATTCCTATCAAAGTCTGCAATTGTTGATTTAAGCGTTTTATGCATTGCGTTTCCCTGATATCTCGAAAAAATTAATAACCACGTGTGAAGCGCCCGGAAAAGTAGCAGTTTGAAATCAGAAACATTTTCTCTTTTGGATTATTCCTATCAAAGTCTGCAATTGCTGATTTAAGCGTTTCATGCATTGCGTTTCCCTGATATCTCGAAAAAATTAATAACGACGTGTGAAGCGCCCGGCAAAGTAGCAGTTTGAATTCAGAAACATTGTCTCTTTTGGATTATTCCTATCAAAGTCTGCAATTGTTGATTTAAGCGTTTTATACATTGCGTTTCCCTGATATCTCGAAAAAATTAATAACCACGTGTGAAGCGCCCGGAAAAGTAGCAGTTTGAATTCAGAAACATTGTCTCTTTTGGATTATTCCTATCAAAGTCTGCAATTGTTGATTTAAGCGTTTTATGCATTGCGTTTCCCTGATATCTCGAAAAAATTAATAACCACGTGTGAAGCGCCCGGAAAAGTAGCAGTTTGAATTCAGAAACATTGTCTCTTTTGGATTATTCCTATCAAAGTCTGCAATTGTTGATTTAAGCGTTTTATGCATTGCGTTTCCCTGATATCTCGAAAAAATTAATAACCACGTGTGAAGCGCCCGGAAAAGTAGCAGTTTGAATTCAGAAACATTGTCTCTTTTGGATTATTCCTATCAAAGTCTGCAATTGTTGATTTAAGCGTTTTATACATTGCGTTTATCTGATATCTCGAAAAAATTAATAACCACGTGTGAAGCGCCCGGAAAAGTAGCAGTTTGAATTCAGAAACATTGTCTCTTTTGGATTATTCCTATCAAAGTCTGCAATTGTTGATTTAAGCGTTTTATGCATTGCGTTTCCCTGATATCTCGAAAAAAATAATAACCACGTGTGAAGCGCCCGGAAAAGTAGCAGTTTGAATTCAGAAACATTGTCTCTTTTGGATTATTCCTATCAAAGTCTGCAATTGTTGATTTAAGCGTTGTATGCATTGCGTTTCCCTGATATCTCGAAAAAAATAATAACCACGTGTGAAGCGCCCGGAAAAGTAGCAGTTTGAATTCAGAAACATTGTCTCTTTTTAATTATTCCTATCAAAGTCTGCAATTGCTGATTTAAGCGTTTTATGCATTGCGTTTCCCTGATATCTTGAAAAAATTAATAACCACGTGTGAAGCGCCCGGCAAAGTAGCAGTTTGAATTCAGAAACATTGTCTCTTTTGGATTATTCCTATCAAAGTCTGCAATTGTTGATTTAAGCGTTTTATACATTGCGTTTCCCTGATATCTCGAAAAAATAACCACGTGTGAAGCGCCCGGAAAAGTAGCAGTTTGAATTCAGAAACATTGTCTCTTTTGGATTATTCCTATCAAAGTCTGCAATTGCTGATTTAAGCGTTTTATGCATTGAGTTTCCCTGATATCTCGAAAAAATTAATAACGACGTGTGAAGCGCCCGGCAAAGTAGCAGTTTGAATTCAGAAACATTGTCTCTTTTGGATTATTCCTGTCAAAGTCTGCAATTGTTGATTTAAGCGTTTTATGCATTGCGTTTCCCTGATATCTCGAAAAAATTAATAACCACGTGTGAAGCGCCCGGCAAAGTAGCAGTTTGAATTCAGAAACATTGTCTCTCTTGGATTATTCCTATCAAAGTCTGCAATTGTTGATTTAAGCGTTTTATGCATTGCGTTTCCCTGATATCTCGAAAAAATTAATAACCACGTGTGAAGCGCCCGGAAAAGTAGCAGTTTGAAATCAGAAACATTTTCTCTTTTGGATTATTCTTATCAAAGTCTGCAATTGCTGATTTAAGCGTTTCATGCATTGCGTTTCCATGATATCTCGAAAAAATTAATAACGACGTGTGAAGCGCCCGGCAAAGTAGCAGTTTGAATTCAGAAACATTGTCTCTTTTGGATTATTCCTATCAAAGTCTGCAATTGTTGATTTAAGCGTTTTATGCATTGCGTTTCCCTGATATCTCGAAAAAATTAATAACGACGTGTGAAGCGCCCGGCAAAGTAACAGTTTGAATTCAGAAACATTGTCTCTTTTGGATTATTCCTATTAAAGTCTGCAATTGCTGATTGAAGCGTTTTATGCATTGCGTTTCCCTGATATCTCAAAAAAATTAATAACGACGTGTGAAGCGCCGGCAAAGTAGCAGTTTGAATTCAGAAACATTGTCTCTTTTGGATTATTCCTACCAAAGTCTGAAATTGTTGATTTAAGCGTTTTATGCATTGCGTTTCCCTGATATCTCGAAAAAATTAATAACGACGTGTGAAGCGCCCGGCAAAGTAGCAGTTTGAATTCAGAAACATTGTCTCTTTTGGATTATTCCTATCAAAGTCTGCATTTGTTGATTTAAGCGTTTTATGCATTGCGTTTCCCTGATATCTCGAAAAAATTAATGACGTGTGAAACGCCCGGCAATGTAGCAGTTTGAATTCAGAAACATTGTCTCTTTTGGATTATTCCTATCAAAGTCTGCAATTGTTGATTAAACGTTTTATGCATTGCGTTTCCCTGATATCTCGAAAAAATTAATAACGACGTGTGAAGCGCCCGGCAAAGTAGCAGTTTGAAATCAGAAACATTGTCTCTTTTGGATTATTCATATCAAAGTCTGCAATTGTTGATTTAAGAGTTTTAGGTTTTCAATGTTTGTTTCCATTTTAGGTCAGTTCCAGTCTTCCCTCAGCGAACCATACCCACTGGCTGAGGATCACAGGGCCTCTTTTGCTGGTTCGCAGCAACAAAATCCAACGCTGCGAGAACGTGGAACATCCGAATCGGAAGTATGTAATAGTTGATAATCTAAAATGCTAAACATTGGTTGCGCACAGCTGATAGAAACCAGTGTAATAGCAAAGCTTAGTCTAAAAAGCATACGCATTTCTTACGGTGGATTCTTTCTCAGAGAAATGAGTCTTCAGCAGTTTATTTAATTCTATTGTTTACAAATACATTTATAATTGGATCAATACAACAACTATTGCCTTGAGGGCACCTCAAAGTGTAAGAGAACTTGTGAAAAACGTGAGGAAAGCTGATTTTGTATTTTCATATTTGATATTCATAACAAATTTATTCCCACCCGCCAGCATCATGAAAAGAGGAAGCTACACACCTCTCCCCACAACCAAACCCTGTTGCGACGCCCCTATCTAACAATAATATTAGCTAATATTTTACTATTTTAGCCATCGATACGCAATGCAAACACAGGAAGACTAATTTTGCCTGGTCATCCACGTCATCAGATTACCTCCAAATTCTCAATCTACGGGCCAGAAAATCTATCCGGAAGCTTTTACAAGGATCGATTGTCAAAATATGGTCGACCGTCAACGAAAACCCTAACCAGGTTGCCCAGTGGTAGTCATCATCGACTTCGTCGTGCGGTCCCGTCGCGCACATCAAATTCTTACATCCCGACAAAACTTGTTCGCTACGGTGATTTGCCAATCCGAAATCCTGACGACACTCAACAACAACAACACCATCACTCAAGCCAAAAATCGTCGATAGTTTTCCTTCCGAATCCCAAAACAATACCGCCTACAAGTCCCGACGAAATTGGGTTTAGCCCGGCTTCGCTAAGATCAAACCGAATTTTAACCCAGCCAACAACCGAGCGCTTATCACCTACGGATCCGGTTTTGCCATGGTGGCTGGTTCCCGATACAACTACCGTATCGTCGTTCGATCACGTTGTAACATCGCCGTCGCTTTGGGCCATTAATAGCTTAGTGACCGTAAGATATTCAACAATTCAAAGCTAAAATTTCAACTATTCAAATGTTTAAATTTAAATGTTTCACATAGCTATAATTGTCATCCTATTTGTCAGGCTGTGACATTATTTTCGACTTTTGTCAAAGTTTCAAACATATTTAGTTTCTTTTGCTTTCACCGAGAGTTCCCTACAAAGAACAACGACCAATCTGCGATGCAAAAACAATAATGATACCACTGCCTTATTCGTGGCGTTAATTATTGGCGTAAATTTTCGCAATAAAAATCCCAAGACATGCAACAAGGCGCAAGGAATGAAAACCAGGCAAAAGAATGCTTTGACGCTTGATAACTAGTGGCGTCATGACACCGTTTTCCTTTTATTATAGTGGATTTACAACGAACGCTGATTGAAACCGTTAAAAATCCGTGCCTAATGCTCCAAACCCAAATGTTTTAAACGAATGCATCTTGTTAAGCATCTGGTACAGCTTCTTAAAATCTAGTCTGTGCCGCATATCATTTTACAAAGATGTTCACATGTTGACCTACTGTCTTTGCGGATATCCAAAGGGATGCTGAATTAGTAATAGGAGTGAGTTAAAACTGTAAAATTGGGCTTCAGAAAAACTTTTAGTTTCAAAATTTTTAAGAAAACTTCGCTATATACACTCTTATACACATAAATAGGAGTGAGTTAAAACTGTAAAATTGGGCTTCAGAAAAACTTTTAGTTTCAAAATTTTTAAGAAAACTTCGCTATATACACTCTTATACACATAAATAGGAGTGAGTTAAAACTGTAAAATTGGGCTTCAGAAAAACTTTTAGTTTCAAAATTTTTAAGAAAACTTTGCTTTATACATTCTTTAGCAATAATCCTGCGTTTTGATGTCTAAAGACGATCATTATAATCAAAACGTGATCCATTTCTGTTTAGAAAATATACACTTATACTTTTTGTCACAGCCGTTAGGTTGTGACATTGTTATCAACTTTTGTCAAACTGTGCATCATGTCATATTATAAACAATGCACACATCAATAATGAGATAATGTGGAAGGAATTTACCAATCCGGCCGCTGGAGTCTGTTTATTTTTCGAAAGAGGTTTACAGCAAGCTTATTATATTTTAATTGCTATGCATCAATGAAGCGAGAGTTGTGCTGTTTTCGTGCGTCCGACTAGCTAATGTTGACAAATACGGTTACGAAAGCAAGCTCCGCCTCGGTGGGACCCTCTCCATGCAGCTGCTTTCATTAACCTACTGTATCTACGATTCCGTGGGACCTTCACCCTGCGGCTGCTTTCACCTCCCTACCCTGGACTCCAACTCGGTGGAACCTTCACTTTGCAGCTGCTTTCACCAACCTACCTTGGCTCAAACCTTCACCTTGCAGCTTCTTTCACTTAACTACCCTGGCTCAGACACGGTGGGACCTTCACCATGCGGCTGCTTTCACCTAACCTACCCTGGCTCCAACTCAGTGGGACCTTCACGCTGCAGCTGCTTTCACCAACCTACCCTGGCTCTGACTCGGTGGGACCTTCACCCTGCAGCTGGTTTTACCAATCTACCCTGGATCCGACTCGGTGAGACATTCACCCTGCAGCTGCTTTCACCAATCTACACTAGCTCCAACTCGGTGGGACCTTTACCTTGCGGCCGCTTTCTCCAACCTTCTCTAGCTCCAACTCGGTAAGACCTTCACTCTGCAGCTGCTTTCACCAACCTACCCTGACTGTGGTGGTGTAGGACCCACACCCTGCAGCTGCTTTCATCAGCCGACCCTGGCTCCGACACGGGGGACCTTTATCCTGCAGTTGCTTTCACCAACCTACCCTGGATCCGACTCGGTGAGACATTCACTTTGCAGCTGCTTTCACCAATCTACACTACCTCCAACTCGGTGGGACCTTCGCCTTGCGGCGGCTTTCACTAACCTACTCTAGCTCCAATTCGGTAAGACCTTCACTCTGCAGCTGCTTTCACCAATCTACCCTGACTCTGACTCGGTGGGACCCACACCATGCAGCTGCTTTCACCAATCTACTATAGCTGCAACTCGGTGGGACCTTCGCCTTGCGGCCGCTTTCACCAACCTACTCTAGCTCCAACTCGGTAAGACCTTCACTCTGCAGCTGCTTTCACCAACCTACCCTGACTCTGACTCGGTGGGACCCACACCCTGCAGCTGCTTTTATCAACCTGCCCTGGCTCCCACTCGGTGTGGACCTTCACTCTGTAGATGTTTTCACCAGCCTACCCTGGTCTCTGGCTCGGTGGGATCCTCACCCTGCAGCTGCTTTCACCAACCTATGCAGCGTTCACGTTATAAAGGACCCCATGTGAAAGTTTTGTCCACCCTGAGTGTCTCTGCCACCATTAAATATATGGTGTCTTCGACACCATGGTGTTTCTGATGGTATTTTCAGATAGTATACATAGGTAGTGTAGTGTGGATAATAGTATGGTGTAGACTATACCATAAAATTTATATGGTGTTAGCTGCACCATGCTGTTATTTACACGCCTTATATAATTTGTATGTGGATGGTGTCCTTGACACAGTCAGTAATAAACTATAGTTAGATTAAGCCAGTATAATTAGCTGATGGTGTCTCATACGCCATCTATTTCATTATATAGTGTAGGTATATTCCGTATACCACTGAATGGTGTGGTCTAGACCATTGGGGACAAAACTTTCACAAGGGGGCTCCTTTATAACGTAAACGCCGCACTACTCTGGCTACGACTCAGTGAGACCTTCACCCCGTGGCTGCTTTGACTAACCTAACCTGGTCTCCGACTTGGCGGGATGTTCACCCTTCAGCTGCGTTCACCAACCTACCCTGGTCTCCGACTCCGTGGGACCTTCACCCTGCCACTGCTTTCACCAACTTACCCTGGCTCCGACTCGGTAGAACCTTTACCTTGCAGCTGCTCTCACCAACCTACCCTGGCTCCGACTCGGTGGGTCCTTTACAATGAACCTGCTTCACCTGCAATAAGAAAGTGGCCGTATAAGTAAAGCCTTTATGGTTCGCTGTTCATTTCTAGTCGAACATCTCAACTATGAGATTCACTAACAATTTCAACATATTTTAGGATAATCCTCATCGTACCACTTCGTCACTATCAGAATGGTTGCGTTCAAACGATGCGGTAAGATATTTGATCAAAATTTTAATAAATAATTTAGGATTTTTGCGTTGAAATTCCAATGGTTAAACGCAGATCCAGACGCGAAAAAGCCTAAGCCTAAGCCTGTGCCACGCCGTTCTCGATATGCTAAGCATATACCTGAGCCTTAGCCTAAGTTTAGGCCTTATATGACACATATACCAAACCTAATCCTAAGTGGGGGAGGTGGCGCCACTCCCAAAACTCACGCTCTAAGCTGTTCTCTTTCTAAGGGTGTAACGTAACGCCCCTCTCGGTTTACCTAAACATTCCGTGGCACTTTTAACGATTTCGTTGTAAGTTCACACGATCAGTGTTGCAAAATATTGGCTTCAACTGAGTATAGTGCGCCAATTAGTAGGTTGTATGGTATATAATTTTAACATTTTCCAACGTGAATTAGCGTGTATTTCGTATTATTTTGAACAAACTTTTGTCGCACCTGCGGATTCAGTCGATAGTTTGACTTCGAGCCTCATGCGCGGCTAAGCTGTTGCTTGGTTCGCTAAGGAAGAACAACGCGCGAGCAAACGCAGGCTGCACGACAAACTCGTTCAGCTTGCACATGGCTTCACAATGGACGTTATTATAATACATATGTGAAATGGGACTATGTGTCGGCCAGGGCTAATGTATTAATGCCCAGTGCTCCCGAACTGAAAACAGCGAACATTGCGATGCGCCGTAATATGCGATTGCACGTGCGTTTCTATCTGAAATTAATTGCTGGTGCCGGCTCGGGTTTGTCTCGCACTTCACCATAGACAAATTATTAATTCGGGCATTATAGAATTGAAATCAAAATTTAGTTTCTTGCACTGCAAATAGTGTTAAGCACGCCGGATTCTTCGTTCGCCAGCCGGACACGAAATTTCACTGCCCGGTAAACCGGCCGGTCGAAGAAACGGCCGGCCGGCAAACAGACAGGACGGAAAAACGACCGGCCAACAATTTTTCCTGCTTATATTCAATAGTACTGCCGGCGGACGTCTCCCAGATTAGTTTTGTAAATTTTTATGGGATAGTTTTTGAAAAATCTACATTTTTCCGGGCTGATTATGCACGAAGTTGCATTTAACCATTTACAGGTAAAACCACTATGTTTTTATAGTACAGTTCTTATTGCAGTGTAACAACAATTACTTAATCTATGCCAAGCTGCCTCGATAATAACTTACATTTCAGAAAAACCCTATGTCAACCTTAGGTACCTGGCGGTCTCTAATGCTTGCAGATAAGCGTAATTCAGATATTGCTCTACGCCACCTTATTTGCATTTTTTGTTGCATAAATGTGGTAAAACCCGAGACCTTTTCAGCTGGTAGGCGGCCTTCAGCGGTCAAGTTACAAGGTATGCCGACATATTTGCAGGTTTATATCCACTCTCGGCGATACTTACATAATACTATACATAATGCTTGAAAATACAAGCGCCCAAGTATGACCGCATTTCTACCGTAAAATTCCGTTTTTCTGTTTCTAAAACATGAGCGCGACTAAGCCAATACATTACAGATTATTTGCAAAAGTGTAAACTTTTTATGATAACATAAAAATTAAACAGTTAATCGATCTTTTATTTACCATTCTAACCGCAATGAAGACCTGGTTCGAACGGTGGTAAAATTAGCGTTATCTGTTCTCGGGTTAACAACTTAGGTTTAGACAAAGGCTTAGGCTGAGACTAAGTAGTGTTGGAAATCGGCCGCATTTTTCGTTAGCCCGCCGGCCGCCCGCCGGCAAAAGGTCGGGCTACCCGGAAGAGAGCGGATTTTCCAGCCGGTGCTCAGCACTACCCGTTAATACTAACTTTTCGTTCGTCCCGTTCGACAGCTGAACTCTGCGACATTTTTCGGCCGCTAAGAGGATATTAAAATTACGTTGGGTAAGATCCTAGGAGGCCCAAATCGACCCTCCGCTCCAGAGGTACCGGCTATCCCCCTTGGACCTCGTACCTTGAACATGTGCATGGTGTTATTGTTAGCAGTATATTTCGACGTTTCAAATTCCCACAGAATCGTGCAACTTTTCCCATATGCATCGCACATATAGTTCTGCTAACAGAACCTAGCAACGCCTGTTTTAGTAGACTTCGAGCCCGGGTTCTACTCACTTGTGTTATCGGAATCCATAAATTCGCACCAATTATTATTACTAAATTACTCGTGTTTTATGCTGTTTCAGAATGTGCCAGTACGACCTGAAGCAAATATAGCGTGGTGGTTGGTGCCTTCAAAGCAGGTAAGTATCGAAAACGTTTTGTCTCATCTGTAATTCATGTAAAGCTGTAGACAAGAGCATGTTATGAGGCAAAACGGATAATTTTATTTATTTGCTTATTCATATATTTATTTATTTATTTATTTATTTATTTATTTATTTATTTATTTATTTATTTATTTATTTATTTATTTATTTATTTAGTTATTCAGTTATTTATATATTTATTGATTTATTTATTTGCGTGTTTATTCATTTGTTTTTTATTTATTTATTCATTTATTTATTTCTTCATTTATTTATTTATTGATTTATCTGTTTATTTATTCATTTATTTATCTATTTATTGATTTATTTATTTGTTTATTTATTCATTTATTTATCTTTTTATTGATTTATTTATTTGTTGATTTATTCATTTATTTATCGATTTATTGATTTATTTATTTTTTATTTATTCATTTATTTATTGACTTATTGATTTATTTATTTATTTATTTATTTATTTATTAATTTATTTATTTTTTATTTATTTATTTATGGTTTTTGGAGGCAGTCTTTAAGCTGAGATTTCGATTTTGCTTCCTCTGGCCGAACTGTCCATTGCACTGTATCTGTTGTATGGCCGTAATGGAACACTTTGGAAAACCTGCCGGATGTTTTCCACATGCCAACTGTTGTTAAACGACGTGCCGAAAATGTCTCGAATCTTAATCTGGCCAGGTATAGGAAGAAACGGTAATTTGTTGCCGACATCAATCACATTTAAAAAGTTAATTACGCCTCCCCAATGTCACAAAATTTTTTGAGCATTTAGAAAACTTATAAGAATAGGATATAAAAAAGCGCAACACTCAAAACTTAACGTCGTATCGCCGGCTATCGCTGTTTTCTAAGTAACTTTTTCTTTCAATTTATGAGGTTATTTTGTAAATTTACTATATTTTTAGTTACATTTTATTGATTTATGTATCTTTACAATATAATTTTGTGTATATGTGCAATTTCAGGAGCTCCATTGTTTTACCCAAATGTATAATGCAGCGTTCAGTTTATAATGTCCCTCTGTTTGGAACTTTTGTCCCCCTGTAATCGCGACCCTGACGTATAGACAGTCAGCGTCAGACCCACACAGTAAATAGATTTCCGAGGGTGTACGACACGCTCCTAGCTACTACATTTTTTGTTTACGGTATTCTATACCCTTAGCTACCAATATCGCGAGAAAATAACAGTAACAGACACCGTGTGTAGTTAGTGCGGTGTATTAGTGAGCTGTAATGTGTAGTTTATTTTTAAATCTCTATGTTTGTATCTAGACAGTTTGCATATTGACCAGATTATGCCACACACCCTCAATAAAACTGCCAAGAATGCACGGTGTGATTGACACAGTCGAAAAGTGAGGATACCCCTAGCTAGTTACCCTTGAAAAATTTATCAAAAACATGGTGGTATTAAAGACACCCTGTTGTCGACAGTGTGCCTACACTGTGTGTGGTACATAGCTTCCAAATGTTGGGGACATTATAACGTGAACGCTTCATAAAACCGAGTATGTGAGGGAGACATATGATATTTTTGTAATATGAACTAGTATTAGCAATAGCCTGAAAGCCGTCGGCCGGCCGTTAAACTGCATGCCGTACGAAGATTGTCCCGTCGACCGTCGCAATTTTTCGACCGCTAACAGTCACAAGTCGTCGGTCGGCCGTTAATAATTTTGTGCCGTTGACAACTGCGAAACTCGTTGGTCAGCAGTTATGGGCCGTTGCTCGGCCGTCGTGGTCTATACATTTACCACTATATAGCAAGTGAATTATAAACCGCACTACAGGAGCTCTTTAATGTATATCTAATCCGCAATAACCAACATGCAAGGATTTTATACCATCTAGTACCATCGTGTCATAGTTAAGCATGGTAATTTTATATGTTTATTATTAACCTAATATAGGTCAACTTTTAAAGACAGACTTCAAATACCGGTACGAATATTATATAAATTCATATTGTAGTAAGGGAAGAATGTTCGAGGTCAGCCTTGGATTTGCAGTCGCCAAGCCGTTGAGCCATCGGCCGTTCGTTAGCTGACAGCCGGCTATTGGCCGACGCGCGACTTTAGTCGAACACAATGATTATATAATTATCTGTAAAGAGGCATCGCTGCAAATACATATTGATCTAGTGCATATTTAACGGCTTAATGCGAGAGAAAACTTAACCTACGTCCGCAAACCATATTCTATCTTGCTATTTCGGTCAAAAAATTGCTAACTATTTTTTTCGGTGCACTGTGATATTTCTGATACACTAAACCTAAACCATTTGACACAACATATTTATACTAAATGAAGTTGAAAGTAAAATTTTAGGTTCCACCGTTGGTCAACAGTTTTGCATTCCGTCGATCTCAGATAAGCAGTAGCTCCAGCGAACTCCAACCTCCATCGTCGGTGAATACTAGCATCATATCTAGTGGTCACACAGAAATCAATGCCCCTAGTTTGATTCCTCAAAGTCCGAACATTCGTAGACAGGAGCCTCAGAAACATGATCCGGTGAACTTGGAATCGACCAGGTAATCGCAAACAAATTTGGACAGAAAGGTTCCTTCGGTTACCCTTACAAAGACAAGAACAAACGATTTAAACCTTTTCTAACTGATTTTACATTGCGACAAATGAGTATATGTTAAAAAATCTGGAGGGATTTTTTTCAATTTCTTCATGGTTAAGTTGTATGATAATCATAACACAGAATATATATATATATATATATATATAAATACATAAATAAATCAAACGCCACACTCTTTCCTGTTAGTTGGATCTAAATTTGAGATCAGTGATATCGAAATCAGTATAAATGATATGGGTTTAGTCAATTTTACATTAACAAAATAAACATGGATCTACACATGCATTTTGATACATGATCTGTACAAACAAGATTCTCAAATCATTGTACCGATGCTTTAACAAAATTAGGTTCAGCTATAATTAAGAGCAGGAAGTCTAACGAGAATAATACTTTATTTAGTTCTACAATGACTGGGGCTGTATTTCTGGCTACAACGTCGTAGAAACGGAATGAAGCCTAGCATGGCGACTCCATACAAAAGGTTAAATTTAGTCGCCCAAATTCTGTGGACATTAATTGGATTCCTGTGCAACACGTCGCTTTAAATATTCTAAAATTTACTGTAACTCTTCAATTTTTGTCTGTTAAATTGGTTCGATTTTTGTAAAGTTTCTGTTACTCCACCTTCAGCCCAAAAATGTTTTCCTAGGTTTCAATGTAGAAATTGCTAGTGAGAATACGAACTTGTTTTCAGATGTCCTATTTATATTTTTACAAATCATTTTTGTTCCAGGTTTGAGCCGCCAACAACATATTATCGTCAAGATATTGTCCTCAAGCTTCCGAACCATCCACAACTTCTCAAGAAAATCGCTTGGCTAAGTGTGTTCGATCATAACGTAAAGTTTCTGTTACTCCACCTTCAGCCCAAAAATGTTTTCCTACGTTTCAATGTAGAAATTGCTAGTGAGAATACGAACTTGTTTTCAGATGTCCTATTTATATTTTTACAAATCATTTTTGTTCCAGGTTTGAGCCGCTAACAACATATTATCGTCAAGATATTGTCCTCAAGCTTCCGAACCATCCACAACTTCTCAAGAAAATCGCTTGGCTAAGTGTGTTCGATCATAACAACAACGTAAGTTATAATTTACTTAACAGATTCAAGTTTGGGACAAACGAGTGGCTTCCTCTACACCCTTACCCTATTTTGCTTGTTGTGAAACACAATGTGAGTGTACCAGGTTTGACTCTATCTTGTCAAGAGTGCGTGGGGATCCATGAATCAGGAATGAAAAGATGGATCGGAGGGTTATGGGTCGTGGCTCGCCTGGGTCGTCGTTTTGGTGTATTACCCTGTGTCGTCCAGAACATCACCAAGGTCCCGCTGAGTCGGAGCAAAATACCGAGCTTGTGGCTCGTCTCGACACTTTTTGTATTTAATGAAAATTTACTAACACATAAGCAATCCAGCGTTTACCTTAGTATTTGCTTTTATTTTAGCAATATAAACACTAATCAAATAAATAAAGCCGCACAAGCTGAGTTGAACTCAACTATTGCGTGTTTAAAACGGACGAGTTATAGTATTTTACTGGTCTTTAAGAATTTTTAGTTTTCTCTGGAAAGTCGAGAGAATATCATTGACTTCATATTTTTAAGCCGATGCCTAATTTTCTATTAAATTAAAAATTTTGCTCAATTGTAAGAGTATTTTTCTTCTTAAACTTACAAGTTATGTATTTTGTCACATTAATAGCATATTTTAACACAATGCGTTAAAATTTGATAATTTTTCTGTTATTTCATTGTTTGTTATATCTTTATATAAATCAAACTGTGGGACGTATATTTTATACTGAATTTTAATGACCAATGTACTTCGTATAACCACTGTATTTTAATTAATTTAAAATTACCAAGGTAATTTAAATAAGGAAAAGCCAGAAATTTTGCGAAGGGATGTCACCGCTTCGTACGAGGTGGAATTGAAAATTCCATCAATTCCGGTTCGTCAACCGACTTCCTCAATCAAAAAGTCGGCAATAAAAGATTTTGCTGTGTTAATGGCCCACCCACCACATCGCAAATGGTCAGATCCGAATATACAGTTTTAATTTGGTTCCATCCCTGTTCAATCACCGAGGTACTTTAGGAAATGTCATTTAATGCCATATTTATGACAAATATTTTTCCATTTTCTGGTCACCGATGTCACTTCTTATTACCTAAAATATTAGTAAAAATATATTTCTTAATAAATCTATATAATTTCGTAAATGATTCGAACCACAGTCACGATTTCAGTCGAATTAAAAATACAATAAAATGTGAAATTTAAAAAGATTTGGGTTCTTTGATTGTTGGAGATGAATGATTGGCTTATAGCATGCACGCTCATTCCGAGGTCTCGGTGGAAGTAACCGGAGTCTGTGAGGGGAGGGAGTTCAGCTCCGGAGGGAGATGCCTTCAGGGGGTGTGAATGGAGATCGTGGAGTGTGGTGAAAATAGCTCAAGACAAACCAGATTTCTTGGGAACACAATAACAGCCTTGTGAAAAAATACATCTCATGAGTTGAAAAATTATGGTACTCATTAGACTATGATGACGAACAGTTACCGAAAAAAAAACAGAAACTAACTACCTATTTGAATCCGTTTATGAACCTGTTGAGACTTCACACGTTGCTTTTAGCTTTGGATATACCTAAGAGATCTCGAAACTCCTTATTGAAATCGATCAAGTGGTTTAAATTGTGCAAATTTTAGAAAACTTATGTTAACGACGTGTAACGTTGATAAATTTCGACTTTATGCAAGGAAATAAAAATGGCCTGACCCCAACCTACGTCCCGACAATAGTGGGTTCGGATATCATGTACCATCAAAGGAGCCTAATTAAATAACTTTTTGATTTGTAAAAAAGTTATTCTTTTGGACTGTCGACCTTTATCCTGGACATCAGCCTAACGTAGTAAAATGCACGACTGGGACACCATATCTTTGCCGGAAAATAGCATATCCTTTTCTATAAAGCTGTAGATTTGGTATAAAAATTGCGTATTTTATCAAATTCGGTGCACTAAATGTAGTTGAGAGTGTTAACTAGCAACGTTTTTGTTTTCAGAGAGAACTTAGCACGATATTGCTGCAGAAGTCACTTCCAGAACTTGCTCCGCAAAGGCGATATTTAAAGGTATCGAGTTATATTTCAGTATTAAGACAGCATAATTTAAACGGCAAATTTCATGATACTATTTTGCTTCGAATTTTATAAAATTCGGAAAG
>JASANE010021901.1:0-17315 GCA_030248225.1 Trileptium ribeirensis
ATTATATAGGAAAAGAGCGCCAGACTATTTAGCAGAGTTGACCATCATCGGTACTTGGTAACGTTAACTTACCATGCAATTTTAATTCCGTGTTGTTGCCCATAAAAGGCCAGACATTTAGAGTAACATTCTTAAGATAGCGTCGAACCATTCGGTACTAATTATCGACATTTTGCTTGGATGAACAATTATCATTATAAGAGATTGTACCTAACCTATAATTAGTATATACTTAGTAAAGGTTTATTTCTAACTAGAAGTTCTTCTGCTTTTTGTAACCAGCCATTTAAGTTATATTTTTTACAATACCAGTGTTTCTGCCGTTCCGCTCTGTAAATATATATATATATCTATAAATATATATGTATTTTGTGTAGAATATATGTTAACGAACAATGAATATACGGAAACCATAATCCAATAGAGTGTAGTTGCATAGCAACATGATGGTTGAAAACACATCATATATATATATATGCAATATATATCAGCAGTTTTTACGGGGCTCCACTGGCATATGAATACATAAAACCAACTAAAGCATTATATGACCGCTTTCATTATCACAAGCCAGACTCACTGCTGTAGAAGTTGCTATAATTTGAGCTGTATTTGTTGTCGGTAGTAGCAACCTACCAAGCTTAAGGCCACACTACTACAGCAGTTAGTTTTGGGTTGCAGTTTGACTGCTTGATTGATTGATTGATTGGTTGATTGATTTATCGAGTTATCTAGGTTAGATTTGTTAGCGAGCTTCAACGGTACAACACTGTTTGATGGCTAAATTGGCAAGAGTGTTAATTATTTATTTATACGTTTACAGTGATCAATGACTACAATTTCTGGTTGAAAGAACAATAAAATATTTTCAGTGTTGTACGCGAACTGTATAGTACGATTTTATTTGTGCCGCTACTATACATCAACCGATTCTATAACCGTTATATAACCATTTTATAACCAATTGAACTTTTTTCGATCCCTCAAAATTCAATGTGTTTGCGGTATTCCACATCGAATATTAGATTTATAGAAGGCAAAGGCGCTGATACGATTTGAAATGTGGTGGGAGAGCTTCGTAGGTCGCTTTACCCGAAATACATACAATGTAAAAAGTGAAAACATAAAATTCCAAATGCAACATCGTTTTAATTCTTGCTTTATTAAAATATATTTTGAACAAGGGGGACTGTCCTCCCTACCCCCCTTATCTTCGCCCATGGTAGCAGGAGCAGAATAGCTTTAAACGGTTATCCATGCATTGTCATGGTCGATTATCTTTATCTGATGTAAATATAGTATACTGCTGCTGAACTTCATAACTGAATATATATGCATACCAGAAATGGAACTGGTTCAAACGGGTCACTATTTTAGCTGTGTCACTGGGTCATTCGGGGAACTGCGTCACTAAGTCACTACCTTGGTGTGTCACTGGGTTGCAGGTCGTGACCAAGTTGCGCCTATGCTACGAATTTTGGACGCCTTAAGATGTCTGATACATTTCGTTTTCACTCTTTCTAGCAATAGCTGTATTATTGAGTCTTTTATTTCTTAATATAATCTTCCTTTCAGTGTTCAACACTTTCACTGTGAATTCATACAAGCGTTGTTTTTATTTAGGTTTTAAAACTATTTGGATTATATTAAAAATGTGTGTAAAAAGTCTGTTTAATGTAAGCTCAGGCGCTGTAGTATAATATATGTAACCCATTGTCTTGGTAGGAACACAGAAATACCAGTCCCAGTTATGATGGGTTACTGGGAGCTGTTATGACAGCTGATGCATACACAGCCGCACGTGGCAGTTTTTTGAGAGGGTGCTGTTGCAATAGCAGATACATTCCCAACCATATGTAGCAGATCCCTTAACTTGGCGCTATCACGATAGCTGATGTGTTATCTAGGCGTACATATTCCCTTTCTGGGCTCAGTACCGATAGCCGGCATAGTATTTAACGCAGCCGCACTTGACTGATCCTTGACTGGGCGTTATTACAGTAGCCGATGTAACGTTACGCGGCCGTACACATCTAACACCGCATCATAATTACAAAAGATTTACTTAATTTTAATTATTTCTTTAATTTACATGTTGGTAGTTACTGTCGTCGACACTACTTCAATCAAACAGAATCGTTCTAAAAATTTTAAATTTAACACTTTTATGACCAAGCTCCTCATATGTTTGGGTGGCTGGTTGGGGGGGGGGGGGTAGACCAACATGTATGTGGAAGAAAATTAGGGTGTACGTGGTGCCATATGTTTTGGAAAAATCAAAGTGCGTAATATAGAGATAGTGATATTGAGAATGTTACCACCGTAAATTCAGAGTGAACATGACAGATACAAGAGGTGGGCTGTGAGTGGACCACTTCTACGAGGTACAGCCTGGGCAGCGCTACGTCGCTGGCAAAGAACCTACATGTATGTGGAAGAAAATTAGGGTGTACGTGGTGCCATATGTTTTGGGAAAAATCAAAGTGCGTAATATAGAGATAGTGATATTGACAATTTTACCACCGTAAATTCAGAGTGAATATGGCAGATACAAGAGGTGGGCTGTGAGTGGACCACTTCCACGTGGTACAGCCTGGGCAGCGCTACGTCGCTGGCCAACAGCCTACATGTATGTGGAAGAAAATTAGGGTGTACGTGGTGCCATATGTTTTGGGAAAAATCAAAGTGCGTAATATAGAGATAGTGATATTGAGAACCTTACCACCGTAAATTCAGAGTGAACATGACAGACACAAGAGATAGACCTGGTCAAATGGGTCACTATTTCGGCTGGGTAATTGGGTCGCAGGGTCAGTTGAGCAACTGGGTCACTGGGTCACACCTTCTGTGGGTCACGGGGTTATTGGGTCATGAGACAGTGACCCAGTTCCATCTTTGATCTATACCTATACATGAAGAATTGTAAAGTAGAAAACTTTTGATTGTTGTTATATTCTGATGAGTGATAAAATATTCTCATATATCATTGCAGTTTATACATGTTTAATAATCTATTAAGATAAAACACTTATCGCCAAGCTAAGGCCGAACCAAAATAAGGTTGCCCTTGGCATTTACATGCTATATACTAGATTATAAACTATATACGAATGGTGTATAATAATAGCAATATAAAATGTATAAATAATATATATTTACGGGTTGTCTAAATCTTTTATATGACGATTAGAAAGAACCCACATGAAATATCTAACGGCAATTGATTATTTTCGTGGTTCGGCATGCTAAATTCATATATTACAAGCGGGTTTATCATTTATTTTTATATATTATACCATATGTATAGTAAAAATATAGTATTTAATCTAATACAGGAATATATATTATATATACACACAATATATACATGTATAAATATATATATATATGCTTTGTTTGAATTATTGAAAATTTATACACGTATAGAAATAAAGAACGAAGCCTTTCTGTAGGTCTTTTCATTTGATCTCTCCAACCTAAGTTAGGTCAAAAACTTAGTAGACGGGATCAAACGTAAACCTATTAGTGGCTTACAATTTATTTTCACTTAAATGCTCATATGCCATGAACAAATCTACGGATCGTGATGGAAACTCAGGTCATCAATATAATTCAAATAGTACATAAAGCAAATGAAGCAACATTATTATCGAGAAAATAATTTTTAAAAACTTTTCGGTAAAACTAGAAATATTGGTAATGCGCAGCAAAAATATTGTCATTTTTTGGAATTTTCAGAATTTTTATCTTATTGTTTCAAAAACTTGGCCAACATGCTTTCTGTATACGAATTCTGCCATATTATGCTATTTTTGCTATATATTTCAAACACGCATTGTGCGAAAACACTATTAGAAATTGGTAGCAATTGAAAGTAGCAAAATATGATTGCAACACAAATTCTTTTAACATTATTTTATGTATTCATTAAAATTCAATACATAATACCAAGAGATGATAATAGCTTCTTCATAAAAGTATAACGCTCAGGCCCGTAACCAGGGGGGGGCCTGGGGGGCCGGCCCCCCCCTCGCGCGGTTGCTGGCCCCCCCCTGAACACAGTGTAGTTAAAGATATTTTTCATTTATAATAGAATATTATATATATACTGACTCCAGTAGTAATAGTGCAACACAACTGTCGTTTTTTACCCATTTTTGTTATATAATGACGATTGAGAGTATGTAGTCGTATTACTCGTTTGCTCACCCCGTACCGGCATTTGATGGCTCAGGATCGACTTAGTGGACTAGTGTTATTAGCTTTCGAAAAAGAAGCTTTGCGGAACATTACTGCAGATGATTTTTTTAAAAAGTTCAAACAATCTAGTCGGAAAATGTTGATTATTTAGAATGTGGAGAACGTTATTCTTGCTTTCAAATGACGAAATACCGACATTGTCATAATGTAACACATATATACATGTAAGAAAATTAAATATGTAAATTAAACACCATATTTCTTAGCCTATTTTGAATCATTATGCGCAAATACTATTGGCCCCCCTGGATTTTGAGTGGCCCCCCCTCGACTGGAAGGCTGGGTACGGGCCCGATAACGCTTCGCACTATCACCATAAAACCGCGTCGAGCCATTTCGACCTGACCCTCATGGTTTGGGGATTACCCCTGACTTGTGGTGGATGTCGTTGTCTCAAGGGCAAAAATTTGTTCCAACATCCCATAGTTTTTGGGGTGAATGGTTTAGGAAATTTTATCCAACTACGGTCCTCCAAAACTGGCGGGGAGGTCAGAACAAACTTTGGTCCATGGTACGATGACCCCCTCCAAAAGTTTGTGTGTAACACCTGCTCCAGAACCAGAGATATTGGTCGAAATGGATAGCGTCATGCCTGACGCGTTTGCATAGTGATTTCGAAGAGTTTCATGCTTTTCTCCTGAAATCCTTGTGTACCTTTATAATACACACCTGAGCGACTGAAAAGTGTTCTGATTTCCACTTCGGCTTATGAATTGGCCGACCTATGCAAATCAACTTGCATCATACTTTATCTCATGTGTTATTTTTCATGTTTATTTCTCCTAATACACTAGAAACTTCCAAGCGTTGAAATGGGGCGAACTTGGATTCACTAAGTGGTATTTTTGTGAAATCACCTTGTTACATGCTTTGGGTTCGATGTATATAGTACACTAAAACTTCCGTAACCTTGAACCCAATCAAACTTTAAAACCCAGTAGACCCTAAATTAATCGAAAACGACTGAAAACGCACGACTATTCATCCTAGCCGATAGATATTCAAAACATCGTATTTAGACTTCTTGATGCCCTTTACGCAATACGTAACCAAACTACTGAAGACAGACTATATTTTGGCAATCTGGTTCATTCACCCTAAACCAATTGAAAACATCTGAAATGGTACGATATATTCGTGGTGACTCTAGATAACCAAACCATCGTATTCAGCGTATTGAAAAACCTAAAGACCATTCTTGATGTCCTGATAGCAATAAATAATAAAACAAATGAAAACTCACTTCATTTTGGAAACTTGGTTCGTCGATTGTATAAACACTTGAAACACCATGAAAAGGTATAATATATTGAACCCTCAATAGCAAAACCGTCGCATTCAGTGTTCTCAAAACCGTATTTGATAATCTAATAGGCAATCGTCGTAAGTAAAACACGCAACAACATACCGAAATTTTAAAAATCGTTATTTCTGGCAAAGGATCGACTGGCCTTATTCAGGCTCACAGCGACCCAGGGAGTGGCCATATAAAAAGTCGTGGTCACCAAAGTTGTAAATTTCGATGAGTTTATTCTGCGCAGTGGCCTCGGTCACGAAGCCTTGTGCCGAGAGATATGGGCTGCGAAAGACGAAAGACCACTGTCGCACATAACCGCATGGCCAGCTTTCACAAAGAACCCCTAAAAACCTTTTTTGGCTTTTTGACCCCAAAGATTTGTTCGGACCTGTTCGCGTTCAACTAAACGGCACGTCCTCTTCACTTTTGCTATTAAATAAAACAATTATCGATATCTATCCACTCGAAGACGGTTTATGTGTGACAGAAACAGACAGAAATTTTCACGATTTTCCCTGGAAATTCTGCTCGTTTACCTCGATCAGTTTCAATAATCGTTTTCAATATTGATCGATTTTTGTGTTTTTGGAATCTGGATTTTGTTCGTTTGCATTATATTTGTTCCATATAAATCTAATTTTCAATAGTTTATTACTATGCTATATTTTAATACACTTATAATTTAATTTTTTTCAGAAAAAATTATTATAATAGTATACAATACTTTTAAATATACTAACTTTTACGAACAAACAGTGTAAACATATTTGTATAAAGTAAACATCACAATAATAAATCCTTTTCAAATGCTTCCAGCGACTATAATGCAAAATTTTAGAAAGCCTAAACCTAACCTAGCTTATTTGAGTAACCTATTGTATGTAATGCTATAATAAGAAAAACAAAAACTAAGTTGTAAATTTTGAGTAATGTTTTTTATTGTTCTGCGAAACCACTCTTCTTCTTTGGTTGAGGGAAAAAAATTTGGTCTAAATTTGGGTTGCCTAAACCTAAACCAAGCTTATTTGGCTAGCCTATTCTGGGTAATACTGTAGTAAGAAAGACAAAATTAAGTTGTAAATTTTAACTAATGTATTTTGTTTTGTCTTCCAAGCCATTCGTCTTCTTCAATATAGGCAAAAAAGTTTTTGTCTGAATTTGGCGATTTCAAAGTGTGCATTTGTGTACAGTAAATGGTATCCGTTTGTTTAAAGTTTAAGACAATGTGGCCATAAAACATTAAAAATTCTATAAAGAGTTGTACAATAAGAGTTTTTAGGGTTATTGGCAATAATAATTAGTTACGTTTACTTAATTCGATAGCAGTTTACTAGAAGACTTATATATATAGATAAATATATACAGCTATATAATAATGTACCATTGTTAACATTTGTTATTTTATGAACATAACGTTGACTGCTGCAGCTACTGTATATAAATAACCATTGTGTAACAGCATGAACGAACACGTATCATTTGGAATTCGGGAGCAAGCCCAGTCGTTCAAGGTAAAATATAGATATCTACAGTTTGAATCATTTTTTGTGTTTAAATCGCTACACTTTGTAGGTGTGTGGAACGCCAGACGGAACAAAGAATAACTTAAGAATATTAGATATATAAATAGTCACTGTATAATCGCATGAACGACGTTCAAGGTAAAATATAGATATCTATAGTTTGAATCATTTTTTGTGTTTAAATAGCTACACTTTGTAGGTGTGTGTAACGCCAGACGGACTAAAAAATAACTTAAGAATATTAGATGTATAAATAGCCACTGTATGTAAATAGTCACTGTATAATCGCATGAATGACGTTCAAGGTAAAATACAAATATCTATAGTTTGAATAATTTTTATTGTTTAAAGAGCAATACTTGGGTTTATATAAGCCAGACGAAGCAAAAAAATAAGTGAGAATATCAGTTATATAAATAAGATTTATGATTTGACTTAAAAATATTAGCTATATAATTTAAGCTGGCTCCATCAGCTTTATAAAAAACATTTTAGAAAGCAATGCCTATATCAGGGTGGCTGCGATTATGATGTGCCAAGAATATTTCCTCGCCTTCAGATCGTTCTCTAAGTTTTAAAACATGCAAGCATTTTGGACGTTTGAACCTAACGGTTGCCACCACCACATAATAAACTTAGTCAGGCAAAACTACTACTTTTTCACTTTTTAGGGGTATTTAATAGAGCCTGGGCTCGCAGTTCGATATCAGCCGATTTTCCAAAAATCGGCAGCAAATTGTTAGTGCCCGTTAAGGGATTCTGTATCTGTTTTTTGATAAGATGCATGTGTCAAGCGTGATAACCTGGAATGTTTTTGACCACGGTTGATAAAATGGTGAATTAATAGTCAAATAGCATCAGTTTTTCGAATTCTAGATAAAAAAATGATAGCAGAGCCTACTTTTGCGCAAAATAGGAAACTGGATATTATTGCGCACGTAACAATTCTACAATCCATGTATTCGGTGATGAGTTGTAGCTAATAGGATCGAACAAAACCATATTGTTTGCGCGGTTCAACACTGTTAGAAAAAATTTCCGTTCTTTCGTTTCAAATCCAAATCCTGATTTGATGACTCCATTTTTTATGTAAAATGAACTTTGTCAACTTTAAAAACTTGTTTATATATTTCATAAATAAGCAAGTTTTGCCAGTGATTGCTTTACTTATCTCCCACTTTTTTAACCCACTGTCATTGTTCAAGTTGCTTTGTGTTCCAAGTTCCAACTAGTATATTCCTAAAAACTATACCTAGCTCTAAATTGTTTTTCTCAATATAATGATAATTTAAAATCAGAGCAACATGTTAGAATACCCGGAATTTGTGAATTTCTTTCGTCATAATGATGATAGGCTAAACTGCCGTATTCGCTCCAAAATGTTACCTATTAGGTGATAATTTAAACTTAGAGCAACATGTTAGTATACCTGAAATTTGTGAATTTCATTTGTGATAACAGTGATCGCGTAAACTGCCGTATTCGCTCCAAAATGTTACTCATTAGGTGATAATTTAAAATCAGAGCAACATGTTAGAATACCCGGAATTTGTGAATTTCATTTTTCATAATGATGATAGGCTAAACTGCCGCATTCGATCCAAAATCTTAAGGCGTGTTCACACGCTAAACTTTTTGCTCAAATTTAAATAAAAACTGCGATATTTAAAAATTTGATATCAAAATTTAAGCTCAAAGTTTTTCAGGTAATACATCTCGTCTATAACTGGCTACAGGAATATTCGTGAAAAGTTTGAACAGTGTTCACACGTTCAAATTTGCAAAAAATGCAAAAAAGATGCTTTCAAATTTTGATCAAAATTTGGTCAAAATTTGAGCACAAATTTTGATCAAAATTTGAGCAAAAAGTTTGAGCCTGTGAACACGCCTTTAATCATTAGGATAAACAACAGCGCCGGCGTGGTTCAATATTTGTCGAACAAATTCCGAGCCCCGAAACCAGACGTTCGTCGGGCGAAAGTGAATCGCGAAGAAAAAGTGTTTCATCAAGTCGACGTGGCTCAGCGTATTCGATTGGATCCGAATGTAAGTTTGACAGACTATATATATTATTATTATTATATGTACGGCATGTATATAAACTAAGGTGTGTTTATACATTAACAGTTTTAGATTCTGAATTCGATCAAAAATTGTTTAGAATTTGTAATAGAAAAACGTTTCAATGGCAAAATTTCTAAACGTAATTGTGCATTTTGCACAATTGTTTGAACTTCGATCCAAAGTTTTTCAATTTTAGTTCTTCGATAGTGTTTTGTTCTTCAAATGTTGGAGTAGTGTTCAAACGTTCAAATTCTTGTACTCAAGGAAAAAATTGCTTATAGTTGTCAAAATTTTGAGCTAAAACTGTTTATACATATAGTTCTTGTACATTGCATAAACAAATATGTATACATTCATAAGAACATTTAGTCTATACTTTTAGCGAAGACTTTTGTAATTTTGAAGGATTACCGTATTGTATAACCTGCGTAACTTATTCCATGTGATTCCATGTAGTAGCACAACGCGTCTCATATAACCAAAAAGCGGTTGAATTTCATTAAACAAATGTTTGGTTAAATATCATCCACTCTTGATATACCTCATTGGTAGATTTCAACTAACATATTGGCAAGGGGTCGCGAGAAAATCCAGAGACCATGTAGTAGCGCAACGCGTCTCATATAACCAAAAAGCGGTTGAATTTCATTAAAGAAGTGCTTGGTTAAATATCATCCACGCTTGATATAGCTCATTGGTAGATTTCAACTAACATATTGGCAAGGGGTCGCGAGCAAATCCAGAGACCATGTAGTAGCGCAACGCGTCTCATATAACCAAAAAGCGGTTGAATTTCATTAAACAAATGCTTGGTTAAATATCATCCACTCTTGATATAACTCTTTGGTAGATCTCAACTAACATATTGGCAAGGGGTCGCGACAAAATCCAGAGACCATGTAGTAGCGCAACGCGTCTCATATAACCAAAAAGCGGTTGAATTTCATTAAACAAATGCTTGGTTAAATATCATCCACTGTTGATATAACTCTTTGGTAGATCTCAACTAACATATTGGCAAGGGATCGCGAGTAAATCCAGAGACCATGTAGTAGCGCAACGCGTCTCATATAACCAAAAAGCGGTTGAATTTCATTAAACAAATGCTTGGTTAAATATCATCCACTGTTGATATAACTCATTGGTAGATCTCAGCTAACATATTGGCAAGGGGTTGCGAGAAAATCCACAGACCATGTAGTAGCGCAACGCGTCTCATATAACCAAAAAGCGGTTGAATTTCATTAAACAAATGCTTGGTTAAATATCATCCACTGTTGATATAACTCATTGGTAGATCTCAACTAACATATTGGCAAGGGGTCGCGACAAAATCCAGAGACCATGTAGTAGCGCAACGCGTCTCATATAACCAAAAAGCGGTTGAATTTCATTAAACAAATGCTTGGTTAAATATCATCCACTGTTGATATAACTCTTTGGTAGATCTCAACTAACATATTGGCAAGGGGTACAAACGCAAAAGACGGACGTCGTCCAAATCCAGAGACCATGTACCTGTCTACACATCCATTTCGCCCTTATTTTTTCGGTGTTGCGCGGCAATCTGTCACTGAGGGCATACACATCCATTCCCATTTCCGCGCAATACACGTTTATCACGTCTCATATAACCAAAAAGCGGTTGAATTTCATTAAACAAATGAAAGCCGCGATATCAAGATCAGAGAAAGATCTCAAAACGGGGAAAAATAGCGAAGAAAAACAACACAGAGCCGACAAAACAACAACAAAAGAGCGAAAAGACAAAAAGAGCAAAAAAACAAAGAATAGAAACAGAAAGTCCAGAAAAAATATAGACAACCAAATCGCCAAAAACAGAGCGCGCCACCGGAGCAAGCAAAATAAATCGACGAAGAAAACGAAAAAAAACAAAGAAAAAGCCAACCCGCGAAGCAAAAAGAGAACAAGCAAAAACCAGCCACACAAAGAAAAACAAAAATCCTCCAATCAGATCAGATAGCACAAATCGCAAGAATACTCAACAACAGAAATAGAAAATTACAAAAAAAAAAAACACACAAAAAGCAGACCACTTGGATATTTAAAATATCAATACATAAAACAGAACCAGAAAATAATATAACAACCAATATCGCCAAAAACAGACGCGCCACCGAGCAACAAATATAAACACGAAAAAACGAAAAAAAACAAATAAAAAGTTCCAACCCCCAGCAAAAAAGAACAACAAAATTATCCAGCCACACACAAAAAAAATAGAAACTCAACAAGAGATAGGGCAAAAACGCGCAACATAGCGCATACAACGAATATTAGAAAATTATCAAAAAAGAAAAAAACACAGCAAATGTAGAGCAGATCGCGAGAGCGCTGTCCAAATCGGACAGAAGACAACCAAATATCATCCACTGTTGATATTGAACCTCATTGGTAGATCATAGATTTATTGCTGAATACACCTAGAATAAACACCCAAAGGTAATACGTTTTTTTTTAATATTTATGTTCTATAAGCGCTAAAAATATAACAATGCTACTCCCTGTAGTAAAATTTGATTTTCATCTCCGACGTTGTGCATTTCATCGATACATATAAACTGAAATAAATTGATTCAGGGTAGTTGCTGTAGCACCGAGGATTAACTGTTGTAATTTGCCATATTTATAATGCTACATATTTGCAGTTGCTTGCCAGCATGCTTATCATTACTTCTTAGTAAAACAGGAAAAATTATCCCCCCCTTCCCGAGAACCTCCCCTTCGCAGGTAGTATACATGTCTAGGCCCATAGACCTTCGCGACACCGATGCCGTGAACAGTTTGGCAAATTTGTATGGCTTGACTGTAATACTATTTCCAGCAGTCGAAAGCAGCACCAAAGAAGCATATCTACATAATATACTACTTTTATCTTCACAAAAATATTATGTATATACATTCATTAAAATTTAAAAAATTTACTCCAAGAAATTATTTTGAATTCCACAATGTGGCCACTTTCAAAAATGAAGCAAAATGAATTAGAAAAAAGACATTTATATAATTGTGAAACGGTGTTTTCACTTATTAAAGTTACATTATCAAAATACATTTTTTCTTCAAGTCGTAGCTCATATTATCGACATTCCATGAGTTGCGGGAAGCATTGCTTTCTTACCGTACGGGTTAATAATTATATTCTCCGTTATCGTTGAGTTAGAACAACTGGTTATGCTTATTTAGCTCGGTAAATATAAATACCAAACTATACATGAACATTGTGTAATATTTGTAGCAATCGCACGGGCACACGCACGCGTCTGTAGAGCCTTTGGAGTTTTAAGAATCTATGTTTTTAATTGTCTTTGTGATATCAAGAGTGCATTAGAGAAGAGTATGACACTTCCCTACACTCATACGTTAACTCATGTGTGACGACGTGGGCGTTTTCGGCGTGTGCCCCAGATCTGGGGGTGGTGCGAGTGCCCCAGATCTGGGGTTCTGTACATGACGAGCCCCCGAAACTGAATCGGTAGATGCTTATAAACAGATCCCCGCACCAAAACTGGGCGTTTCATGCCGAAAACGCCCACGTCGTCAATCAGGGGTTGATATATGAATGCAGGGAAGTCTCATAATCTTCTCTAATGCGCTGTTGGTGATATGAAGAGGTTGGAATATGAAATCTGAGTTTTTTTATATTTTGAAAAGGACAGGCGCCATAGGGCGGACGGGGCACAAGTCACCCCTCACTCACTTATACCAAATCTACTCCAAACGAGTTATTACTGCAAATTTTTGTTTTTACTAATTATATTAATAATTATTAGTAAGACCGGTGTTCACATAAAACCCCATCCCGGTCACAATAATATGGCGCCGAGCCTGTTTGTTAAATATTAAGATAGAATATAGTTTTAGTTTTTTTACATGTTTTACTGTTCATTTTTGGCTAATTTCCTTCCATATCAATATTTTTAACGACATATAATTCTTTGCTCAAAACCAGATATATTTCCCCTACAACTGAGAATATTTTACTGAAGCGCATGACACTCGGCACCTTCCACTAAGCATGTCATGGTGGGTTTCGCGCTGTCGCCAATGCATTTCATTATATCCCCCTGCGATTCATGAGTTACACATGCCCCCCGCCCGATTTCGAGGGGGTGCACCATCGTCCCCCTGTACTTAATGGAGGGACATTGTCCACCTTCCGCAAAGTCATGGTGAGGGAGACAAAACAAATTGCCCCCCACGAAATCGAGGGCACATTCGTTGGCCCACGAAACGCAGATGGGACAGGTGAATTGTTACCCATGAAATGGAGCGGGACAGCGCGAACCGTACCGCGACATACCTAACGGACTAACATGCATAACATACTCTTCTCCAAAACATCACCAACCCTTGCTTTCACTAAATACGCAAATCATACGCTGATATTCGTATATGGCATTGTGTATGGTCAATATTGGGCTCTCCAATTCCAGAGGGAGAAGTTGGTGGATCTTGCAAAAATTTTCGACTCCTTTAGCAAAAATATATTGCTTCCGCAATTCTGTCCCAGGGCAAAATTTTGGGCCTAGCAATTTTTGGCTTAAACTTTACCCGGTAAAAACAGCACGTAGTTTACACAAAAATTGACAATATTTTTCAAAAATCCCAGTCTGAAACCAAAAATTTCTATAAAATAAATCGAAATTATATAAAAACTTGTGCTGACCCTCAAACAAAGAAGATGTTGCAATATCTCTCAGGCGATTTATTGATTATTTTGTCACGCTTAGAAGATAAAAACAATGAACGCCTTTTAGTCAATTTTAAATTTTGAAGCCCCGGTTGAACCGAACTTGTACCTCCATTTCATTCATAACGGAAAAATCCGACACCCGCTAATTCCAACCCGGCAGCCCCGGTTCCGAGTCCAGTTGCAAAACTTTTAGCTAATTAAGAGTCCAGTAACCTCCAGAAAAACTTCTGATTTGAATATTATTTTAAAACAGTTACCAGCCCACTTTAAAAGTTTTCTGCTAATGACGAGGTCAGTAATATTCAAAAAACTTCTGAGATGTATATTTAACTTCTGAGATGTATATTGTTTTAAAACGTCAGTTCATGAAAGGCATATATGTGAACAGCTGGTTTCATTTCATACATATAAATAAAATTCAACACCAGCTAATTCCAAATCGGGCAGCGCCAGTTCTGAGCCCACTTGCAAAGTTTTCAGCTAATGACGAGGACAGTGATATCCAAAAAACTTCCGAGATGTATATTAAACTTCTGAGATGTATATTATTTTACAACATCAGTTCATTAAAGGCGCTTATGTGAACAGCTGGCTCCATTTCATGCATACTGACAAAATCCGTCATCCGCTAATTCCAAACCGGGGCGCCTCAATTCTCAGCCCACTTGCAAAGTTTTCAGCTAATGACGAGGCCAGTAATATCCAAAAAACTTCTGAGATGTATATTATTTTAAAACATCAGTTCATTAAAGGCGCATATGTGAACAGCTGGCTCAATTTCATGCATACTGACAAAATCCGTCATCCGCTAATTCCAAACCGGGGAGCCTCAATTCTGAGCCCACTTGCAAAGTTTTCAGCTGATGACGAGGCCAGTATTATTCAAAAAATTTCTGAGATGTATATTAAACTTCTGAGATGTATATTATTTTACAACATCAGTTCATTAAAGGCGCTTATGTGAACAGCTGGCTCCATTTCATGCATACTGACAAAATCCGTCATCCGCTAATTCCAAACCGGGGCGCCTCAATTCTCAGCCCACTTGCAAAGTTTTCAGCTAATGACGATTTATTTTCTAGAAATTTTTGGTTAGACTCCTTTGCAAAAATATATTGCTTCGCAATTCTTCCAAAAACTTCTGAGATGTATATTATTTTAAACATCAGTTTATTAAAGGCGCATATGTGAACAGCTGGCTCCATTTCATGCATACTGACAAAATCCGACATCCGCTAATTCCAAACCGGGCTGCCTCAGTTCTGAGCCCAATGTTGCAAAGCTTTCAGCTAATGACTAGGCCAGTAATATCAAAAAAAACTTTTGAGATATATTTTTAAAACATCAGTTATTGAAGGCCCGATATGAATACGAACTTCTCCCTCCATTTCATTCATAACGGACAAAATGCAACACCCGCTAATTCCAACTCAGGCTGCCTCGGTTTTCAGTCCAGTTGCAAAGCTTTTAGCTAATTACGAGTCCAGTAATATCCAAAAAAAAGTTTTCAGATATATTATTTTAAAACATCAGTTCATTAAAGGCACATTTGTGAGAAAACGGTTGGTCCCATTTATGCATACTGACAAAATCCACACCCGATTACCAATCGGGCTGCCTCAGTTTTGAGCCCATTGCAAAGTTTTCAGCTAATGACGAGGTCAGTAATATTCAAAAAACTTCTGAGATGTATACTTAACTTTGAGATATATTATTTTAAAACATCAGTTCATTAAAGGCATATATGTGAACAGCTGGCTTCATTTATGCATACTAATAAAATTCAACACCCGTTAGTTCCAAATCGGGCTGCCCCAGTCTTGAGCCCATTTGCAAAGTTTTCAGCTAATGACGAGGCCAGTGATATAAAACTCCAAGGAAAAAACTTTTGGGGTGTATATTATTTTAAAACATCAGTTCATTAAAGGCACATATGTGAACAGCTGGCTCCATTTATGCATACTGACAAAATCCGACACCCGCTAATTCCAAATCGGGCTGCCTCAATTCTGAGCCCAATTGCAAAGCTTTCAGCTAATGACGACGCCAGTAATATCCAAAAAACTTCTGAGATGTATATTATTTTAAAACATCAGTTCATTAAAGGCGCATATGTGAACAGCTGGCTCCATTTCATGCATACTGACAAAATCCGTCATCCGCTAATTCCAAACCGGGGAGCCTCAATTCTGAGCCCACTTGCAAAGTTTTCAGCTGATGACGAGGCCAGTATTATTCAAAAAATTTCTGAGATGTATATTAAACTTCTGAGATGTATATTATTTTACAACATCAGTTCATTAAAGGCGCTTATGTGAACAGCTGGCTCCATTTCATGCATACTGACAAAATCCGTCATCCGCTAATTCCAAACCGGGGCGCCTCAATTCTCAGCCCACTTGCAAAGTTTTCAGCTAATGACGAGGCCAGTAATATCCAAAAAACTTCTGAGATGTATATTATTTTAAAACATCAGTTCATTAAAGGCGCATATGTGAACAGCTGGCTCCATTTCATGCATACTGGCAAAATCCGTCATCCGCTAATTCCAAACCGGGGAGCCTCAATTCTGAGCCCAATTGCAAAGCTTTCAGCTAATGACGAGGCCAGTAATATCCAAAAAAACTTTTGAGATATATTATTTTAAAACATCAGTTCATTAAAGGCGCATATGTGAACAGCTGGCTCCATTTCATGCATACTGACAAAATCCGACACCCGCTAATTCCAAATCAGGCTGCCTCAGTTTTGAGCCCATTTGCAAAGCTTCGCTAAATAACAAGGACAGTGATATCCATAAAAAAGTTTTGAGATATATTATTTTAAAACATCAGTTCATTAAAGGCACATATGTGAACAGCTGGCTCCATTTATGCATACTGACAAAATCCGACACCCGCTAATTCCAAATCGGGCTGCCTCAGTTTTGAGCCCATTTGCAAAGCTTTCAGCGAATGACGAGGCCAGTAATATCCAAAAAAAAACTTTTGAGATATATTATTTTAAAACATCAGTTCATTAAAGGCGCATATGTGAACAGCTGGCTCCATTTCATGCATACTGACAAAATCCGACACCCGCTAATTCCAAATCGGGCTGCCTCAGTTTTGAGCCCATTTGCAAAGCTTTCAGCTAATGACGAGGCCAGTAATATCCAAAAAAAACTTTTGAGATATATTATTTTAAAACATCAGTTCATTAAAGGCACATATGTGAACAGCTGGCTCCATTTATGCATACTGACAAAATCCGACACCCGCTAATTCCAAATCGGGCTGCCTCAGTTTTGAGCCCATTTGCAAAGCTTTCAGCTAATGACGAGGCCAGTAATATGCAAAAAAACTTCTGAGATGTATATTATTTTAAAACATCAGTTCATTAAAGGCGCTTATGTGAACAGCTGGCTCCATTTCATGCATACTGACGGAAAAATCCGACACCCGCTAATTCCAAA